>APFE031357929.1:20316-69375 GCA_000404065.3 Pinus taeda
AAATCTGCATAAGAAAAAGGAGGAGGCCCAGAAGGTTGGCAGTCTGCCTTCATGAATTTCCTGGCTATTGCAGCTATGTCTGTGCTAGAGAGCTTGGAGTCCTCATCTAGCAAGTACTTAATGGAGAATGGGTATAGCAATTGGGTTTGCTTGTAATTCAACATTTGATTGATGGAATCAGGTGTTATGTAGAAGAGGATGCTCCCAGATGGATACTTCACAGCTCTAAGCTTCTGGTCATAGTTTTCTGCATAGAGGTGAATGACTTCAGGGAAAATGTTCACAGAAGGCAGGAAGTAGGTGGGCAGATTGGATTCCCAGATGCCATACATGTCATTGTTGTCCAAGTGACTGTTCCTTAGCTGGCAAAAAGTTTGTAAGTGATTCCTCTCTGCCACAAAGTCTGTAATGAGGAAATCATTGTCCACCAGTGGCATAGCTTCCAGTTCTTTGCTAGATGGATTCATAGGAGCTACATCCAGAGCAGCTGGAGTGGCCATTGTCTGGTTTTAACTGGATGTCTTACTGGATTTTCAAGTTTGGTACAAATGCTGAGGAATGGTGGCCAACTTCTGTTTGGCAGTGAGCAGCTTGACAGTGTAAGGAGGCTCTTACAGGCTTGATGAACTGTGGGGCACTCTATTTTGAGGAACAAGAGTGTATTTAAGCTAATTAGCTGGTTCCCAGGGAATTTCTTGTAACAGGAGTGAGGAGACTGCTGAGTTTGTTTTTTAGCTGGTAGCTCGGCTCCTTTAGTTGCTTTTATGGTGAATTTTTATAGAGGGGCATGAGTTTCTTCAAGAGTTTTTGTCGCGCAGGGGTTTAACTAGCTTCTTAAGTAAATTTCAGTGGCCAATTTATCAATGGGGAGCTTTTAACAGAGTTTTTATGCAGGAAACCAGGAGAACAAAGGAGAACAGTGGGTAGAGAAGGTCGCCTGCGGCAAATACCTGGTTTTTATGGCGTAGGAGGCGTTTGAACCGGATGAATTACAGGTGCTCGGGTTGACAATGAAGGCGGAAGCAACTTTGGTTGGTGAAATTGGCGTTTTGACCGTTGCACGTCATTTTCGCATGCAGAGGAGCTCCGGGAATAATGAAAAACAATGACAAATAACGGTTAATTCTCGTCTTTTTATGCATTTTTGGCCCTTTGGCGCCTTTTTGGTGATGACATCATCATGGGCCCGGGGACGGACAGATGATGTAGCAGCTGACGTGGGTGCCCAGGTGGCAGTGACACGGTGGCAGGGTGGACAGGTGGACAGGTGACATGGATATGATGTGGAGGCATGGTGGCGGAAAAGGAGGGGTGACGTCACGCTGACGGGGGCGTGACGTCAGCGCGGGAGGAGGTGGTAAGTGGTTTCCCCGGAAGGCCTGAGGGCGGTAAATGGTATTGAGGGGTGGGGGGGCAGGGAACATAGTGGGAGGTCGACGCATGGCGGGGGTACGGCGGAAATACCGCCAATCCCCCAGACGCAAAAGGTCGGGCTACTTCTCCACAAGAATGACTGCATACCGTTAGATGGGCGGGGTCGACGATTGTGCGGTGGGCGGTGAATATGATGTGACGTCGCATTAGTGTAAGGGGGACCCACTCAATTTTTAAATAGATTTAATTAAATCGGGCGCGGGAGGGTAGAAAACTTTAGGATTTTGGGTTTTACGGCTTAGGCACCCACTTTAGAAATGTTTTTAATTTAAAAACTTTATAATAAAGTGGGTTTTGGGCGGAAAAAGGGGTAAATGGGTTTTAATGAGGGCGGGGTTTAGGATTTTTGACATTTAACCATAGTTTCTTGGACAAAACCTTAGTCTAGGGACAAAGGGGTTAATACCAACCCCAGATAGGTTAATATTTCCCCAAGGAAGGGTTATATAGCTATAATGCTAGGGGGGGTATTTATAGATATTTTTTGGGAAATTTTCCATATATTCTAATAGAATTAGAGAAGGGGGGGAAGTTAGGGAGCTAAATAGTACATTAGTGGTTAATATGGCTCTGTGAGGTGAGTGAAGGGGTAAAGACTAAGTTCTAAGAGATAAAACTTAGGAATTTGAGGATAAATGAAATGATAAGAAAGATTTTTTACACATAAAATGTGGCTTCTTTTCATGTTTAAACTTCATGGTTTGACCCAGTAGTTTTCCATGAAGTGAAGTGGAACTGGACGCTAAATCAGACCTCAAGGCCCTTGGGGGTGTTAGTAAATGAAATTTGGGGGAAAATGGGGAAATTAGACATGCTTCCAATGCTTTTCCTCCACTCTCTGCTTTTGATGCCAATACCCTAAGTGGCATGAGTCTTTGCACTTAATAAGCCAATTGGTGATGGCCCTCCATTTCTGCAACCTTGCACTACTTACCCATCCTAGTAATCCTAACATTTTTTCCTTCTTTTTGAAGTGGGTGCACTTGAATTAGCAGACCCTGATTGTTCTCTTTTTCTTTTGACTGCCCTCCTATCTAAATGTACCCTTATTTCTTCCAAGGACCCAGGTTAAGCAGTTGGGCACCTTTCATTTCTCTACCTAGCTAGTCATCTGCCAAGCTTGAGCTGTTTGGACAGGAAACATTCTCTATTCTGCAACAAGCAATTTAAACATGGCATGGTCCAGTTTAGACTATTGGGCCATCCATCAAGTATGATTAGCAGCATTATTTGTAGAGTATGATATTGACCAAAAGATAGTAGTGGCATTTTGACTCGCCACTTTCCTGGTCTTTAGTTTGGGGTTCATTTTCACTTTTCTCTTGACCATTTGATTTTCTTGCCTTTTGATTATTCTTTTAAGGCATACCCTCTTTTCATTTTTTAATTTTCATAGCATGTACACAAAATATGGAACCTTTGCAACATGCAATGATGAACATATTTAGCCCTTCCACTGTCAATCATGAAAGATGAAACCTATTGGTATAGGAACCTAACAAATAGAAGCACATCTAACAACATTACTGAAGAAAGATGCATTTTCTTGGACTCCATAAGCAACGAAAGCCTTTGAACATGTTAAAGAGGCAACGTGCCAAGCACCGATATTAGCTACGCTAGACTTCACAAAAACCTTTATTATGGAATGTGATGCCTTAGGAAATGGAATTGCTATTGTTTTAATGCAATAAGAAAGACCCATTGATTTAGAAAGTCATCCAATCAAAGGAAAGTATTTACACAAAGTTATTTATGAGAAGGAAATGTTGGCAATACTACACACACTTAAGAAATGGCGACCTTACCTAATGAGAAGACACTTCAAGATAAAAATAGATCATGATAGTCTTAAATACTTTTTAGAATAAAGATTATCTTTAGAAGAGCAGCAAAAATGTATCACAAAGATGTTGGGTCATGACTTTGAGATCATCTACAAAAAAGGGAAGAAAAAATTTGTTGCAAATGAACTCTCAAGAAAAGATGAGGATGTGGAAGCATTGCTTTGCGCCATTTCTATTATCTAACCAGATTGGATAAATGAAGTAAGGGATGAATGGAAGAATGGTGAAGAAGTGTGGGCACTCATTCAAAGGTTACAACAAGACCCTTGTACATCTGATACATTTAGCTAGAAAAAGGATTCGTTATGGTAGAAATATCTTATGCCTCTGTAAGAATTCCCAACTCAAACAAAATATTCTTATGGAATGGCACACCTCTCCCTTAGGAGGGCACTCAAGATTTTTTAAAACTTACCACAGGGTTAATAAGGAATTTTTTTGGGATGGCCTTAAATATGATATTCAAAAGTTTGTGATGGAATGTTTGGTTTGCCAACAAAATAAAGTTGAAACAATTAAGACCCTAGGTCAATTACAACCTTTATCCATTCCAAGTCAACGTTAGTAGGAGGTTTCAATGGATTTTATAATAGATTTACCCAAGTGAGAAGGAAAGAGTGTCATCATGGTGGTAGTTGATATACTTACCAAGTATGCACAGTTTTGTGCATTATCTCATCCCTTAAAAGCGAGTACAGTTGCTATTGCATTTATGGAAACAATTCAAAATATACATGGAAACCCAAATATTATTGTAAGCGATAGAGATCCCATTTTCACTGGAAATATTTGGACATAATAATTTTCTTGTCTGGGTACTCAGTTAGCTCATATCTCATTGTATCAGCCTCAATCTGAAGGGAAAAATGGGATAGTGAAAAATGTTTGGAATGATATCTTCGTTTCTTTATATCTAATAAACAGACACAATGGGTCAAATGGTTTCCTCTGGCTAAATGGTGGTATAACACTTCCTTCCATACTGCAGCAAAAATGACCCCATTTATGGAACTTTATGAATATAATCCACCATCCATCACATCATATTTAAGAGAAAATTCTAAGGTTTAAGCAGTGGAAGATCACATTGAGAATCAACAACAAGTTCTCCAACTCTTAAAGGATAACCTCACTTTGGCACAAAATAGAATGAAACAACAGGTAGGTCAACATCACAACGAAAGAAGTTTTGATGTAGGTGACTGGGTATTTCTACGACTACAAACATACAAACCAATGTCCCTCAAGCAAGCTAAGAAGAATAATAAATTATTACCAAAGTATTATGGTCTCTACAAGGTGTTGCAAAAGATTGGTACTATGGCATAGAAATTGGAGCTTCCTACATCTTCCTGACTGCACCCAGTTTTCCATGTTTCATGCTTAAAGATGGTTTTAGGTGACAAACTCCCAGTTCAAACAATATTGCTAGAACTTGATGAGGAAGGAAAAATCATATTGGAACCTGAAGGAGTCATAGAAATAAGAACTTGACATATATGAAATCAATCAATTTTAGAGTATCTCATCAAGTGCAAAAGCTTACCCGTTGAAGATTCCACATGGGAGGATGAGAATTTTATACAGAAGCATCCAGAACTACTCAAGCGTTGAGGACAACTCTTTTCTGAAGGAGAGGGGCATGTTAGGCCCCTATAATACTAGTGCATTCCCTTATTATTATTGTCATTGTAGCCTTTATTGTTATTGTTTTGCCCATGTTGTCCCAATATTGTTATTATTGTGCCACATAGAAGCCCAATATTGTTATTTTTGTGCCCTTATTTTTGCGTCGACTTTGACTATATTATGACCCCTTATACTCCTATATATAGAAAGGAGGTCTTGTCATTTGTATCATCAAAAAATTGTTCATTTGTGTAATGTAAAGGAGGTTTCCCCCTCGAAGAAGATAATTTTGAAGTTGTTTATCTATCTTTTCTTCTATTTTGTGAGCTGATTACATAACACCTTTGGACGTTCAAAACCCTAGTCAAGAGAGGATTCTGATTGGTGGAATGCGATTCCCCCCTCATGAGATTGGTCGGAACAATGGGGAAGAAAATTCATAGATCCTAAAGCCTGAAAGATAGTTTAATTTAGATTCAGGGGCTTAACAGTAAATGGTGTTGGGGATATGTCGAGATAAGGTGACAAAAACTTCTTTCATCACTCGGATCCATAAGGTGGGGAAGTTATCAGAGGTGGCCACAATGGAAACCTAGAAGGTGAGAAACCCAGAGTGTTGTGAGAATGATTTCTTAAAGGGTTCAAATTTTGAGCGTTCTTGTTCACTAAGTAAAACCAAATATGAACCCAATCACCAAGGGATTCCTCTCTCTCCTTAAACTAGACAGATGGTGACTTATCGTCAAGTAGAGATGACATCAGCATGAAGTCTTGAAGGACATATGACAAGTCGTTTGGGAGTTTTGGGTACCTAAAGGAGCCATATATAGGTTACACATGGACCTCTTTAATGTCAACACATGGTGTGAATGACGTTGACATGACATAATAGGGGAGATGGTTAGACCTTGGAGGTTAGAAACCTCATAAATGTGAATGGTTGAATGTTGCAAGGAACTGTGGGTACTAGGGATCAATAATTGATGGCACACTAGTTGACAGAGAACTTCTCTGTCACTTGGGGCCGTTAAATTAGAGGTATTTTAATATAGGCCTCAGGGTTGTGGGGTGCACAGGGACACCGATGGATAATGCATGGAGGGTTACATGGCATCCTAGGATATGGGAATCCCATAACCATTGAGGAAAACAATATTGGAAGAGCCGAGGTAATGGGATGGATAGAGGATGGGTGGTCGGACCCACACCATGCGACAAGAGATTGGAGGGAGAGTTAGCCATCATCGTGGAGTTGTGACACGTCAACCAGAGGGTTAGATTCTCGAGCGAACCTCCACTTGAGACTTTGAGACATTCTGAGAGTCCTAGAGTCATGACATGCCAATCGGAAGGTTGATTTCTAGCAGGGACCTCAACTTGAGATTTTGGGATGTGCTTAGGGTCCTGAAGGCATGAGAGGTCAGCCGAAGGTAGAATTCCCATAACAATGTCAACTTGAGATTTTAGGGTGTTCTAATGGTCCCATAGTCATGACATGCTAGCCAAAAGATCGATATTCTGAAGGGGACTCTGAATTGCAATTTCAAGGTTTGTTGGGGTCCTAGAGCCGCACCAAGTTAGTTATAAAAAAAAAACTAACCCATTCCTTGAATGTGAAACGAAGGGGTCAGGTGCATTACAAAGTGGTATCAGAGAATCCAGGTTCAATACCTAGATTGGATGGGTTTTGTCATGGGAAAGTGAGTAAATTTTATTAAGTAATTATAGGGTACTGAGTCAGTCTGAACTGTGCTTGTTGTTTGTTAATGAAATTGTGCTAAGGTAAGTTAGTTGAAGGCTAAAATCTTGAGGGGATCATGATTATGGCTGTCAATACGTTATTATCATTAATTATGCACCAATTGCACATCAAATGATTGTTACATATACTTGTAAATGTCTTGTACATTAACATGGTTGGTTTGTTACTGCAGGAACCCCCATGACAAATCCATGAATGCAAGCTCATGATCCTGATTTTGTGTTTAATTAATGTTTTAAAATGTCTAATAATGTGTGATTAACAACACATCACAAAAGCATCATAACATATACAAGATACATTGATGAGGACAAAAATGGATGAATATAGTTCTGATCAGTCCTAGCATGACAGTGATGGAGTCATAACCAATGAAGAAGAGAGATCAGTTTGGCAAGGGAGGGGGAATCACTCCTTGGATTGGATGGACACCTTGAGAATTCTTTGGGATGAGGTGAGCAGCTTTAAGGTCGATAATGAGAGGCTAGGAAGAGCCCAATAAAGGTAGGTTGAGATCAATGTAGTCATCATATAAAGCCTCTCAAAATAGCAGAGACAAAGGAAATCTAAAACGAGGACCAGTCATAGAGACAAAAAAAGCCTTCATGAGTTAAAAGAAAACACCAACAAAGCATATGGCAGCGAACCCAAAAAGAGGCCCAGGTAGGGAAGTGAGGACACTAAACTAGGGGAGAGCCTTTGAGTACTCCAGGAGGAAGGGTTAGAATGCAAGTGCCTTGCTCAAGAAAACCGTCTAGGTCTGCTACTCGGAGATACAACCACTTTCACCATCACCATCGCTCAAAGAGCTAGGAAAATGAGAATATTCCTAAAGAATTTGAAAAGGCAAAGTCAACCACATTTGATGAGGATGTGAAGAAGGAAGAGGACGCTAAATCATGGCTTCTAGGTATGAAGAAGTTCTTTAGGATACCTGATTATTACGAGAATATGAAAGCCAAAGTCTCCTCTTACAATGTAAAAGGAAAAACTGACATTGGTGGGAGGACTTGAAGAATAATAGAGCCATTACCGAGGAATTGACATGAGAAGACTTTGAGAAGTTATTCAAAGAGAAATACCTGCCTGAACGCTATTATGACAATAAGGCAAAAGGTTTCTATGAATTCAAAATGGGTCAGATGACCAATGGTAAATACATCACCAAGTTCTAGGGACTACTGAGGTATGTAACATATCTCAAGGATGAGAAAGTTAAAATGCATAGGCTCATCAGTGGGCTGCCTATGGTATTCAAATTTAAAATTGAATTATTGGAACCCCAGACCCTGAAGGATGTGATTAAGTAGTTAGAACTTTAATATGAGAAATCAAATTGTAGGAATGAGATTAAAATTAATTGGCTAGCCAAAATCACCACTGGACGAAATAGGAATTGTTCTAGGAAGAACCCATAAGAAAAGAGGGAAACACCCAAATTAGACTTGAGACAGTCTTAAAAAAAGGCCATTGTTGTTGTTCAGGAAATGTGGAGCAACCAGCGTCAACAAAATCTAAGATCAAAGGCTCATAACCACTCAAGTGTTGGATCTATGGTGGGAACCATAAGAGAAGTGATTGTCCACATCAGCATGATGTCAAACCCGAGATCTACAATGCTCAGGAGGCAAGAATGGTGGGAGAAGTAGCCATGATTATTCCAAGGGTTTATGTAGCATTGGATAACCACCAAGCACACCACCAAGCATCCATCATTGAGATGGAAGGTAATATACAAGAACAATTTATTTCTATTTTGACTGATCTAGGCTCTAATTATAGCTATTCCATCCCAAAGATTGTAAAAAAAGTGCAGATTGGATAAGGAATTACATAAAGAGCCTTGGTTAGTTCAATTGTCAATAAGGACAGGTAGAAGAATCAACCATTAGCTGAATTCATGTGCATTTGAACTCAGTGGCATGCCTACAACATCCAACTTGAATGTGCTACCATTAGGTGGTTATGGCATATTACTAGGCATGGACTTGATATACGTACAGCTGACCAAGTTAGATTTGTATGAGAAATGAATGAAAAATGACATGAAATAACATGCTTGGATGACACATGAATGAAAAGAGAGTTGAAAGGGAAGAAAAATCCCATATCAGTGAGGTTGATCATTACTATGCAAGCCAAACACAACAGTAAGAAGGGATGCATGTTGTTTGCAGTACAAGTTTCCAAGAATGAGGGAGTCGATAGAACAACAATAGATGAGGAAGATGAATTACTTCAAAGGCACCTTGTTTTTTAACAATATGTAGATGTATTTATAGTGGAGGTTCTTGGATTTCCTCCTCATATAGAGAAAGATTTTTCTATTGAGATGGTACCTGTAGAAACACCAACATCTAAGGCTCCCTATAGAATGAGCACCCCTGGGTTGGTTGAGATAAAACTGCAGCTAAAGGAAATGCTCGACAAAAGACACATAAGGCCAAGGGTGTCTCCTTGGGGAGCACCAATATTGTTTCTAAATAAGAAATATGGAACCCTGATATTATGAATTGATTATAGATAATTGAGCAAGGTAACCATAACCAATAAGTACCCATTACCAAAAATTGATGATCTCTTTGACCAGTTAAGGGGAGCAACAATCTTCTCCAAAATTGACTTGAGGTCAGGCTACCATCAAGTAAGAATCAAGGAAGAGGACATTCATAATAATTCTTTCAGAATAAGGTATGGGCACTGCGAATTCATAGTCGTACCTTTTAGGCTTATGAATTTCCCTGCCACATTCATGTGCCTGATGAATGGAGTGTTACGACCGTACTTGGACTAGTTTTTCAATGTATTTTTTGATGAAATATTGGTTTATTCAAGAAAGGAAGAAGAACATGAACAATACTTTTTGGCCATGTTACAATTATTGAAACAACATAAGCTCCATGCGAAGCTTTGTAAGTGTGACTTCTTCTAGTCATAAGTAAACTACTTAGGGCACACTGTCTCCAACAAGGGTGTGTCAGTTGATCCCGATAAGATCAAATCCATAAGGGAGTGGAAAAATCCAAAGAATGTGCATGAGATCAAATCATTCATGGGATTCACAGGATATTACAAGAGACATTCAGAATTTCTCCAAAATAGGACATCCCATTACAACCTTACAGAAAAAAGGGAAAATATTTGAGTGGACTACACAATGTGCAGAAATATTTGAGTAGATAAATAAATTTCTCACCAGTGCACCAGCGCTGAGAATCGCGAATTGTGGCAAGGATTTCATAATATGTACCGACGTATGCAAAGAGGGACTCGGTGGAGTCTTAATGTAGGAAGGGTGAGTAATGTGCTATGAGTCTAGTGGAAGTTCACACTCATGTCAAACCATAGTGGGCTCAAATATTTTTTTGTACAACCAAAGTTGAATTCTAGGCAAGTTAGATGGATGGCCACGCTTAGCGAGTTTGACTTCGAGATTAAGTATATAAATGGAAAGGAAAACAAATGTGTTGATGCCTTAAGCAGGAGATTCCAAGTGAATCACTTGGAATTTGTAAGCTCATATGTAACAAATATGGAAGAAAGGATCGAAAGCGTTAGACAGCAGGATGAAACATATGAGAAAGTAAAGGTAAAAGTTCAGCGAGGCGATGAGGATGGAGGATACCACCTCACTAAGGATGACTTACTCAGATTCAAAGGTAGAATCTATGTGCCTAATAGTGATTAAGTAAAAAGATTGAAAATGAGATAATTCCATGTTAATACCTACTTAGGCCACCCAGGGTATCAAATGATCCTTACATACATTAAAACATACTACCAATATCCAAATCTAAAGAAGGAAGTGGCAAAATTCATGGAAAAATGGATGGAATTCCAGCATGTAAAGGTCAAAATGCAAGCACTTGCTAGGATTATTACAATCTATCTCTATTCCAGAATGGAAGTGGGAGTTAATCTCTATGGATTTCATTTTAGGATATCCCAAAATAGCTAAGAAGCATGATGCAATCATGGTAGTGGTGGATAATCTTAGCAAGGTATCTCATTTCATGGCAGTCAAATCTACCAATTATGTTAGTGATATAGCAAAAAAAATCATAAAATAGATTGTTAAGCTACATGGAATCCCCAAGAAGAGTGTGTCATAAAGATATGCTAGATTTACTTCTAGGTTTTGGAAGGAACCGTTTACAGGTTTGGGAACAAAATTAGCTTTTAGTACCACCTTTCATTGACAAATAGATGGGGAAAAAGAGAGGACCAACTTGATCCTTGAGGATATGTTGAGGATGTATGTGATGCATCAGCCGAAGAAATGGGAAGAGTATCTTCCACTTGTGGATTTTTCATACAATAATGGGCACCAAGAAAACATAAAGATGAGCCCCTTTGAAGCATTATATGTCAAGAGATGTAGTACTCCTATTAGTTGGAGTGATTCAGTTAGCAGGGTCCATGTAGGACCTAATATGCTTAAAGATATGGAACAACAAGTTCAGATCATAAGGCAAAGTTTGAAAGTGGCATAGGATAGACATCAATTCTATGGATATAATAATAGGGTTCAAAAAGAGCTCCAAGTTGGAGAACACGTTTATCTGAGAATTAAGCCTAAGAAGAGTTCCCCAAGGATGGGGACATGTGCCAAGATAGAACCACGGTATTGTAGGCCATTTGAAATCCTTGAAAATATAGGACTGATAACATATAGGCTAGCTTTACCTCCATCAGTTAGAGTTCATGATGTTTTCCATGCTTCTTTACTTAAAAAGTATGTACAAGATTCTAATCATGTGATTGATTGGTCTATGCTATAGGTGGAAACATAAGGAGAGTTCCAACCAGGGCCAATGTGCCATCTAGACTGGAGGAGTCTCATGCTCTAGAACCAATCCATATAGCAAGTCAAGATATAGTGGAAGTACTTTGGGCTAGATGAGTCCATGTGGGAAATGGATAATGCCATGAAATTTGATTATACCTTCTTATTTCATGGTTAGAGAAAGCATGTATAATTGTAAATATTGTATAGATTTGTGTGTATAAATATCCATAAAAAATATGTGTTTCATTTTGATTCTATGTTGCATATGGGAAATTGAACACCAAAGGCAATGTTCCATCAAGGGGAAGGGGATTGTGAAAACCCCACCCAAGTCCTCGTATAAGGCACATTGTAAATGTATTGTAAATATTTTCCAACATTTGAAATCAAGAAAAAGAGGACTCAGTCAAGGAACATAGTTTCTAGAGCTGGGGAGGAGGTTGCTTGCTTGGGATGTCATGGTTTATTGTGCAGAGAAGAAGCCTGAAATACATGACAACCATTAAGGGTTGGCTGGTGCATGAATTGCTAAAGGGTCCCTTGAAATTAAATGAGTTGCAAGAGGAATTATGCAAGCCCATGTTACTTGAGAAGCAACCACAAGAAAAAGGACAGGAATTTTATGGAGGGACAATGCACTACAAGCCAGCAAGGACGTTGCAATAATTGTAGCTGAGGAAGAGACCAAGGAATGATAGAGGAAGGAGGAGATAGGGGGGAGACATATTCATAGACGAGGAGGATATACAGAGACAAAAAAAGAGTGGTATGCAGGGGAAGATTTAGTAAGAGCTTCCAGTAGGTAGCATTGAACATAATAGAAAAGAAGGGGATTTCCTTTCAATACCTAGAGGTTGTGGGTTGAGTTGCTAATCAATGGAGCCTTGTAACATCTTTGGATCCCTAGAGGCTATGGGTTGAGATAGGATCCCTGGAGCCCTATAACAGCTTGGGTCCCTGGAGGCTGTGGGTTGAGACAAAGGTCTTTGGAGCCCTGTAACAACTTAGGTCCCTGGAGGCTATGGCTTGGGATGGAATCTCTATGGCCCTGTAACAACTTGTGTCCCCTGCAAGATGTGGGTTGAGATAGTAGACTCTGGAGTCTTGTAAAAACTTGGGAAGAGACCATCCTGGAGCAGAAGAAGAGGAAAACAATAATGAATACTTGTGGTTACCTCCCTGATGGTGTGGTGGATTTTGGACTCCTTAAAAGGGTGTGAGTCACTGTGTGTGCACTTTGGGGTAAGGTTATGTGTTTGTGGAATACCTTTGTTAAAAAGGAAAGTAGCTATATGTTAGTCAGGTTTAGGAAGAAAGTCCTTTGGAGTCCCTAATTTAGTGGCATCTGTTGTGCTAGTCCAATAAGCAAGAAAGCCCCCCAGACTCTGGAATTTAGCTTGGGGGTGATAGCTACAAGTAAGTGTGGATGCAACTATCTACGGTTGGGTGAAGAGTCTTTGTCCCAGAATCAATTCCCCTATAAGTTCAAACATAACTATCTATATATGTTGTTCATATTCTAATGAATCATGTTGTCTTGTTGTAGATAATGGTTATGGATTCATAGATTGAATTGTGTTGATTATGCTTGCATATGTGGTGCATCTCTATGGGGATGTGTTATATGTGTGTGTGTGTGTGAGTGTTTTTGTGTGTGTGTTGAATATATAGATGCATGTGTGTGAAAGCTAAAAGAAAAAATGTGTGTAATGATTTCTAATGGTAGACATATAAAATTTCATGCATAAGAGGCATAAAAAATTGCAAGATAACAAAGACTAAGCCACAATGTTGTGTTGAGCCTAGATCTACATACATGTTTAACAACGTGACAAGCATCACATAAATAACTTATGAAGGAAGTGACAAAACTAATTACATGTCATGGTCAAGCCATGAGATCTTTTATTAAAACTTGAAAAATAGCCGGTTCTGAGACCCTTTTATTAATATGAACATTACATGGAACACCCTCTATGTAGTAGGGTATGTATTCACTTGCATGCCATTTTTTTCCAAGTTACAAATTGTTGTGTTGCATGGAAAGAAATGCATTCATGTTAGGGGAATTTTTCCCTGAGACCACTCAAGCTGACAATTTTATGTAAATAACTCTCAGCTTGGCATTCTTAGCAGCCTAGATACCTATTGTTCCTGTCCTAAAGTAGCTACCAAGGGGCCCAAATTCTCTTTGTAGCACCATGGACTGCTTGTAGGCCCAACATAGGGTTTGGTACTATCGGTATGATCCAGGTGGATATTGGTGGCCAATCGCCTATTGCACGTGGACCCCCACCATTGTTTCTTTCAATTTTTTAGTTTCCTTAATTATAGGATGGTTTACTATTTTTGGCAGTTTTTTCGGGTCCTCGTCTTCTAGAGCTGTTTTGAGGCCCTAAACGACATTTTTTTTGGCAATATTCTTGCGATAAATTCTTTTGAAATCACATTTTTAGTTGTAGTCCTTGGAGATATATTTCCAACAAGGTATCATGCACATCAAACAAAGATAATATGACCAAGTTATGACCTGGGAAGTTGGTTTCCCAACTAACCCCAATGGGGTCCATAAACTCTTCGTGTTACATCTCCTCTGGTTATGATTTTGGTTGTGTAGGGTTTTCTGTTATTGTTAAATAATAAAAAGGCCCTTGAGCCTCATTGTAACAGAGTTTAGAGGCATGTAGTCACCACATCTTTTCTTAGAGATAAGCTATGATCGCCTGAGCTAGTCTCATTTCCATTCTATTTGTAAGCATATTTCATTATTTGATATCAATGAAAGATAGTGTTATTCCTGCTACATCTCTGTAATTATGGTTATATCTGTAATTTGTTGCGTTCCTATTTAAATTCAAATCAGTGGCATCAGAGGGGTCTGTTATTTCTCTGTTTTTCTTTGCATGTCCCCAACAAGGTTGGGATATAAGGAGTTAGGGCTCAAACTGGTCGAACCTTTGCAAGGTCAGCCTCGAAAATCCTGACGGACTCCTATGGGGGAAGAAAAAAAGATGAGGGAGTTGTAGATCCTATCAAAATATTGCTCAAGGAGGCCCTTGAGAAACAAATAAACACGATGATGGATAACTTTTCCTAGATCCTTCAATGGTTACCCACCGACGGCGCATCCAAATCCAACAACCACTCTCGAGGCTCTGCATCTTTTAAGGTACAAGTAGAATTTGAAATTCCCATATTTGAGGGCCAAATAGATGCAGACGTAGTAGATAAATGGTTGAATCTACTACAAGGATACTTTTATGTTCATGATTTTTCCAGCGGAGAAAATATTACTTTTTCTATTTTCAAAGCCGCCCCCCATGTCAAGGACTGGTGGGAAACCTATTGTGAGCAGAAGGATGAAAGTACAACCTCATTGTTTTCTGTTGTTCCCACTTGGAATTCATCTCCGGATGCCATCAAGGAGCAATACTACCCTGTCGGGAGCTATGAGGATGAATACTTAAAGTGGACCATGCTGAGGTAGGGAAGGGACCAAGATGTGTCGGAGTTTACCAATGTTTTTCATACCCTTCGCATGAAGTTAGGTATCAAGGATTCTAAGAAACATTTTGCACTCAAGTACCGAGGCTGCCTACATATATACATCCAAGATGAGATGGAGTTCCTGGACATCTACTCGCTCGGCACAACGTACCAATACACCGTCAAGATCGAGTAGAAGTTTAAACAGAAGATACGAGACTTTGGATCTGCAAATCTAAAGAAAGGGAAAGGTGCCCCCAAACCACAAAAAAAAGGAAAAAGCCAAGGCGGGATAGACCAGGAAAACCCGCCAAGGCCACAAACGAAGGACAACATTGCAAAGCCGAAGAAGGACACAGGAAAGTGGTGTGAGTTCCATACGAGCTCCACCCACAACACAAGTGAGTGTCGGGCCAAGTAGTCACTGGTGGCCGAACTAAAGGCTTCAGAATCAGATGCATGTTCAGACTCTGAGTCATAACCCGATAAGGGGAATGACAAAGGAAAGAAGACTATTGATGCAGAGCCCAACACCACCATTGCCACCACAAAGATCCAGAAGGAGGAACCCAAAGATTCAGAGGAGGAGGAGTGTCTCTTCCACTCCTAGATGTGGGTAAAGGGTTCCCTGCTACAGGTCATTGTTGACAACCTCATTGTAACAGAGGTCATGAAGCGGTTGGGCTTACTGACCACAACACACCCACAACCGTACACCATCGGGTGGCTTCACCAAGGATGAGATCTACGTGTGAGCCAACAATATCACCTTCCATACACCATCAAGCCCTTCACGGATGAGGTATTATGTGACGTTGCTCCCCTTGATGTTTGTGATGTATTGTTATGCCAACCATAATTTTGGAAGCAACATGTTGTGTATGAGTCAAGGCCTTGCACTGTTATTGTTACATTGGGAAATAAGTTGTACAAGATACTGAAGGTAGCACTGCCTACCGCCATCTCTTTGGTTACTGCAAAACGATGTAGTAAGCTCATTTCAAAAAATGGGAAATTTTCTTTCTTGATGATATGCCCTCAAGGAAAGAAGAAGCCAGTGGCCACAACTTCTAGACATGGCCCTTCCACATGACAACAATAGATGGATGAGGTCATGGAGGAGTACAAGGACATCTTCACCTCCCTCATAGGGGTGCCTCTGCACTGTGAGGTCAAGAACTCCATCAATCTGACCCCAGGTGTGCTGATACCCAATGGACCAATATATCAGTGCTCCATTATGGAGAATGATGAAGTCAAGAGGAAAATTCATGAGCTTCTGCAGAAAGGTCACATTCGGTCGAGTTCATCACCCTGTGGGAGCCCGATCGTGTTGGTACAGAAGAAGGATGGGACTTCGAGACTCCGTATTGACTATCTGACATTGAACAAGATCACTGTCTGGAATAGGTACCTAATCTCGTGGATTGATGACTTTCTGGACCAACTCAAGGGAGAAAAATATTTCAGCAAGATTGACTTGAAGTCCAGATATCATGAGGTACCAATAGAACCCTCTGATGTGTGGAAGACCGCCTTCAAAGCAAAGGAGGGCCTTTTCGAATGGTTGCTTATGCCTTTTGGGTTGACGAATGCTCCAATAACTTTCATTAGGCTTATGGATGACATCTTGTGGCCATTCACCAACTCATTTGTAGTGGTATACTTGGAGGACATCCTGATCTTCAACGAGAGTTGGGAAGAGCACCTCCACCACATCCGACAAGTTCTCCAAACGCTGTGGCAACAGAAGCTCTGTGCCAATTTGGAGAAATGCACTTTTGGCATGACCCAGGTTTAGTATTTGGGATACATTATTGATGAATGGGGGGTGCATGTGAATCCAGCCAAAATCCAAGTCATTTGGGATTGGTCAGCCCCAACCACTCTAACGGAGCTCCTTAGCTTTCTGGGTCTTTCCAATTCCTACCGTAGGTTTGTGTTGGGTTTCTCTCATATCACTTGGCCCTTGAGTCAAGTCACCAAAGGAGGAGCAGAAGAAAAATTATTTTGGTCTGAATCTCAACATAAGGCATTCACAGAGTTGAAACATTGCCTCTGTTGTGCACCAGTACTCACATTACTAGACTTGCAACAACCATTTCAGATCGAGACAGATGTCTCTGACTATACTATTGGGGTAGTCCTTACTCAACAAGGGCATCTAGTGGCATATCAGAGTGAGACACTTTCAGACACAGTCTGGAAGTATCCCACTTATGAAAAGGAGATGTATTCCATTGTGCAGGCCTGCCGATAGTGGAAGCATTACATTTTGGGGAAGGAAACGGTCATCCACACAGACCACTGACCCTTGTAGTTCATACAGATGCAAGTGAAGTTGCAGAATGATCACCATTAGAAGTGGTCCACATACCTGCAATAGTTCCATTTGAATATCAAGTACACGAAGGAAAGCACAAATAATGTTGTAGACTACCTCAGCCAACCACCAATCATGGCGTTAACCACCGTGCTAAACTCTTATGGGCACGAGACTTTTGATTGGCCACTTCTCTACAAAAGAAACCCAGAATTCGGCCACACATACCATACGCTCTTGGAGGGTCAACAAGTTCCAGCTTTTCACCTCCACGATGCTCTATTATGCCACTTGCAACACCTTTGTGTTCCTTAAGTGAGCGTGCGAAGATGATTTGGGAAGCACACTACAATCGGGCTGCTGGGCATTTCGGGGTCAAAAAATGGTGGCAGTACTGCAGAAGTATTTCTATTGGCCGAATCTTCGATAGGATTTCGAGAAGTACATCAGATCTTGCACTGCCTGCGCCATTGCCAAACCGACCATCAAGAAGCAAGGTCTCTATACACTATTTCCTACCCCTAGTCGACCTCGGGAATCCATCTCCATGGATTACATGTCAGGCCTTTCTTCTACTAAGCATGGAAAGGACTGTGTTTTTGGGGTCATCAATAGATTCTCGAAGATGGCCATTATGTCGGTCTGCAAGAAGAGTATCACAATAGAAGCCACTGCTAAACTATTATTTGAATGAGTGTGGGTACACTTTGGGATCCCACAATCTATCATCTCAGATTGGGACAATAGGTTTCTTAGTACATTTTGGTCTAGTCTCTAGTTGATGCTCAACACCAAGCTCACTAAGTCCACATCTTTCCATCTCAAAACTGATGGTCAGAAAGAGGTCGTCAACAGGATGATCATACACATTCTACGCATGTACAACTCAAAGCATCCATGCACATGGGATGAGAGCCTCCCCTATGTCCAACACAGCTACAACCGATCTCTCCACAGCTCGACTGGCCACATCCCTTTTCAAGTGGGCTTAAGATTCCAACCACTATGTCCTATTGATGTGGTCATGCCATTTGCAGTGACTCAGTCAGATTCGACTCATGTTTAATTTGAAGTTGACAAGGAAAATAGCTTAATTGAGCACATTCAACACATCCACCAATAGGTCTATGACATATTAGACAAAGCCAATGCTAAGTACAAGCAACAACATGATCAACATCGGGTGCCACACAAGTTCTAGGTGGGCGACAAAGTTTGGTTACATTTGCAGAAGGAGTGCCTCACTGGGCCCCACTGCAAGATTTGCCCGCTTCGATATGGGTCATACACCATCATCAAGGTTGTGGGAGATAATGCTTTTGAGCTTAGCATTCCCCCATTCCTTGGCTTTCACCCATTGTTCAATGTTGATCGCCTTTGACCATAATTTCCACCATTATTGGACACATCCGACATTGCAGACCAGCTCACACCAATAGAGTTCAATCCAGACTGCATGGAACAAGCTACAACTAATCGGATCATGGACCTACAGATCAAGAACACTCGCTAGCAGAAGATCCAACTGTATCGAGTTGTCAAAGTCAACCAACTTCTGCACCAAGGAAAATGGCTCACTAGGGACCAAGTTCAATAGAAGTTTCCTCATCTCATGGAGGATCTCAATGCAGTGGAGACCATTGCTTCCTAAGGGGGGAAGAATGATCCAGGTGGATATTGGTGTCCACCCAACTATTCCACTATTTTATGATCCATTAACTCAAATTTGAGTTATGCTGTTGTACACATACATACATGCATACATACATACACACACACACACACACACACACACACACATATATATATAAGATGAAAAGACATCAAGAGAGGAAGGCAAATTTCTGCGTTGGGCCAGAGGTATTGTCATTGTGGTAGTAACAAAAGTCACTAATGATGTATGGAGAGATATCAAATGTCCCACAACATATATATATATATATATATATACACACTTGCACAACCACATTTACCAATGTGGTTGATATATGCCAATAGACGTATATCCACCACCCACCAGATTAATAATTGTTAGGTGTATTTTGTAAAAGGATAAGTATTTTTAACTATTAATAACTATATAAATAATAATAGCCATAACATTTCCCCCGATCAGGATGTGGGCCATTGTCATTCAGGCCAGGCTGGGTGCAGATATGCGTAGTACTCGGGCAATAATCATCATCGCCCCCCACATGCTCAAGGCAGGGGGTGCGATGTCCTTCGGCATGAATGCCTATTTGGTAAGTGGGAAAGGTTGTGGGGAAGGGAATAACATAGGTTGGTGGAGTAGGCGAGGCCATTCGACGTGCAGTGCAGGTGGGGAAGGCTGTGGAGAAGGGTGGCGATACAGAGGAAGGGAAGGTCGACGACAAGAGAGGAACCTTGGTTACGAAAAGACACCAGTAGAAACCAGGTATGTAATTTGATCTTGCCTCGGCTTTGAATCTATGTTTTGGTTGGGGTTCTATTGGGGGGAAGAGAGGGGTAAGCGCCCAAAGCAATCGGGAATAAAATGCTGTTGGTGGCAATGGGGGCGGCAATTGCATGCCATGGCTTGGTTTTGCATATATATTTTCTCCCAATTAGATCAGAACCATGGCTGTGGGGGCGTAGGGGGGACAAAAGTGGGTTGCGGGGCTCTGAGGGTCTACGATTTGTATTTATGGCCAAGAGGACACATGATAGAGGCAATGCAATTCCAGAGGGGCTGGGGGTTGTAGAGAGAGGCAGGGAAAAGCTCAGGGTAGGGGATGGGCCTACAACCATGGCAGTAGTTTGCAAAGAAACCAATGGGATAACTGGAACCTATATGGCATTGAAGGAAAAGCCGGGAGGGACACGAGAGGCCAATCCATTTCTCTGTGGGCTGAGGGAGCAAGAAGATGGAATCACTGCAGGCATCCTACCAGAATTAGGAAGGGCTTGTGGGATTAGCTTGAGACGTAGTGGGACGACCAACATATAATCCATAGTAAGGGGGAAGGGAAAATGATGGGCCTTGGGGTAAGAGTTTGAGACCCCCCCTTTGGTATCTACAGTCTATGGGCTACCCCTGTACACACGTAGAGAGGTATGGAGGAGAGGAAATTCATGCATGGAAAAGGTGGTATGTTAAGAAAAGTTTGATGAATATAACTTCTGTTGGGTGTCATCAGGGCTCTGCCAAACAGGTCATGGCCCGAGCAACGAGAGGACATGGGCGTGGTAGGAGAGGCCCACCCCTCCACACAAACAAGGGGCCGAGCACGTCGGAAACTCATAGGGGTCGTAAATCTGTAGAGCACCTCTTGTTCTAGATCCAGGTAATACTTGAGGGAGAATCACACAGTTTAAACAAAATTTTTACATGCACTGGTTAATGAAGAGTCTACTCAGTAAGGCGATGGAGAAAATTTCTGTGGGGATGGCAGTGATAGTCTAGGGACTACCGAATTACAAGAAAGACATGGGAAAAATTCTATTCTAGTTGCACAAACAGGATGTCAGGATGGACAGAATAGACCGCCACATCCCTTGCATTCTGGAGTTGTATGGTATGTCAGGGGCTACTGCTGAAGATCCTTCCCCCGTCGGATTTGCCTTAGAGCATCAGAAGGACTAGACTCCCCCATGCATAATTTTGGTTTATACGGTTAGCTTTTAATTTTTTTGTTGCATATGTTAGTTTTTACAGTTATGTAGTGTCCGGACATGAGATAGAGACATATCTAGCCTGGTTAGAAAGACTGAAACAATTTTGTTTTGGGATGGCTTATAACGCTGACCGGTGGCCAATAGACTTGGCTTCCCCTCGAGGCAAGTTGAGGCCATCTGGTTACTCTGTGTGGTGTAAACTTGCTTACTATATAATAGAAAATGGAATGGACCTGCCAAGCTTAGCAAAAAAATAATAATAGCCATAACGTTTTATATTTATATAATTATACTTATTATGTTAACATTATTTTGTATATTAATATAATATTAGTTGTTACATAAACACAAGGGATCAATAAACCCAAGACATTAATATTATAAGTACAAATAATCAATAAACCCAAGGAATCAATAAACCCAAAAAACTAATATTAAAAACCCAAATGATTAATAAAACCTAGGAACTAATATTTTAAATTCAAGAGATTAAATGATAAACCAAATGAATTATTAATATTATAAACTTAAGAAACAAATAAACCCAAGCATTTATTATTATTAACCCAAAGAATTAGTAAACCCAGGGAAAAATATTATACACCTAAAGATAAAAAACACGAAATAAATATTAAAAACAAAAGATTTTAATAAAGCCTAGGACTTAATATTTTAAACCCAAAAAATTAATATTATAAACCTAAAAAATTATTAATATTTTAAACCCAACAAGTTCATAAACAGAAGAGATAAACATTACATACCTAAAAGATTAATATTAAGAGATAAAGGAAAGGAATCTGCGTGTTAAGCGGGAGGCATTGACCCAGGTCGTTGTGGTGGGTAAAAGATGTACTGAGTGACTTGAAATGGGCGACCACACCCCATGCTGGTCTTTGTGGAGCACAAAAAAGCAAGGCAAATGGGCGTGTCACTGTAGGTGTTGAAAGTAAATTCAACCAATTAATTTATTATTGGAATCCGCAAGCGGATCAATAATTCATAAAAGACCGAAAAAGTGTGCACTCAAGAAAGTAGATTCAACAAATTTATTTAAAATTGTTTATAAATCATTTATTTACTTCATATAAAGTCGTCATTTAAACATGGAAAGGGTTGTCCCACATCAGTTTATTTAATTGACGTCTCCTCATTATTTAAAACTTAATTCACAACCATTTACAAAACCATCATTAATTAACACTTAATTCAAACAACCATTTGCAAAACCATCATTAAAGTTGGCATGTCTATGGCATGCCCAAGTGATTTATTATTTATTAAAAAATAATACAAGGTAACTCTTTTACTAATAATTATTATATCTTATAAACTTACAATATTCCTCTTCTATATATATAACTTTCTTTTACTAGTCATATATATATAACTAATTTGATTTTAAAATGTTTGGAATGTAGTTTACTAACCTCGACATTTATTAAAAAAATTAGATTCTTAACACTTTCAGTTTTATATTAATGATAGTTTTATATTAGTATTATTAATAGTTTTAATTTCATGTTTTTTAAATTGGTATTAATTGCTTTTAATTTGCAATTAATTGTTTTTAATTATTGTTTATGTCAAATAATTATAATGTGCATGTAAGTCATTTATTCTTTTATTTCCAATCTATTTAATGTTATAAATCAGCATTTTTTATATTATTATTGATGATAATTAATAACCAATGGATTAATAATTGATTTATAGCCTTAAAAAATGGGAAGAAATTACTTAGATTCTTTTAAAATCTTGTATTTGTATTAAAAAGCAATAAGAGAAGAGTTCCAATATTACTATATTTTTTATGACTTGAGGTTAGGAATGTTCTAACAAATATTTTGAATTTGAGTTTTATTTTGGGTGTATGTGGGGCACTCTAGAGAAAGTTCTATTGAAAATGTAGAAATGAATGACTTCTTTGACTTTTGCCTTCATCAAAGATGTCAATTAAAATTTAGTCTCACAGTTACTTGAGTTAGTTGTCAGTTAACTTGTGTGATGTCGCCTATCACTAAGTTATCGTCAGTTAATTTGAGTTAGATAGCTTTCAGTGAATTGTGGACTAATTGATGGCTAAAATTAGCTATTTAGTGGAGCTAGCTCCAGTGTATGTTAGTTAACTGATCCCTAGTTCTATAATAGAGACAAACTTGAGTTTAGTTGAGTAGTTTGACTTTGTTTTAACCTAACTAACTCTTAGTTAACAATAGCATCTACTAAATTTAGCCCTAGTAAGTCATGCAATTCGAATTTCCTATTGGGATTGGATGAAGGTTGTGCTAGCCCCACCCAAGTCCTCGTATAAGCTGCATTTTAAATGTATTGTAAATCTTTTGCAACATTTGAAATCTAGAAAAAGGGGACTAAGTTAAGGAACATGGATTCCAGAGTTGAGGAGGTTGCTTGCTTGGGATGTTATGGTTTCTTGTGCAAAGAAGAAGCCTGAAATGCAGGACAACCATTAAAGTTGGTTGGTGCATGAATTGATGAAGAAACCATTGAAATTAAATGAGTTGCAAGAGGAAGTATGCAAGCTCATGTTGCTTGAGAAACAACCATAAGAAAACATAGAGGAATTTTATGGAGGGACTCTACACTAAGGGAAAACAGTAATTGTGGTCAAGGAAGAGTCCAAGAAAAGATCATTAAGGGAATTTTGAGTTCTAAAATAGGATTCCTAAGGAAATTATAAAATAATAGTGGAAATAATAAAATAAGATTAGATTACATCATCAAATTCTAGGGGGAAAAAAAGAAAAAACTATTTTTTTCAAGTTGTATTTTCAACTTATCACTCTATGGGTTTACTCAAATTTCGAGCAAAAACACTCGTTGGATGCAAAATTTGGTTCCTCATCGAAGGAGTACCCATGTTTCATACTTTCGATGGACCCCACTACATGAAAAATAAGAAATACATGAAAAATGTGATTGTGATCACGTTTTTTCATGTCTTTCTCATTTTTTGTGTAGGAGAGTCCATCAAAAGTATGCAACATCATGAAAAATGTGATTGTGATCACGTTTTTTCATGTCTTTCTCATTTTTTGTGTAGGAGAGTCCATCAAAAGTATGCAACATCTTTGGATGAGGAGTTAAATTTTGCATCCAACGAGTGCTCCCACTCGAAATTTGAGTAAAATCTTAGGGAGATAAGTTGAAAAAGTAGTTTTATTATTTTATTATTTTTTAATCTTTGTACTTTTTTACTTCAAAAATGGTGAATCATCCCCCATGGTTAAAATCATCATCTTAAATTCTATTGGTTCTTTAAAAGTTTATTTTGGTCGTACATTTTTCTTAGGAGACCCATTTTAGACCTCAGAATTCCCCTAATGAGAGGCAGGAGGAGATGGGGGGGAAAAACATTCATACAGGACGAGGAGATACAAAAACGGACAAAGAGTGGTATGGAGGGGAAGATTTAGCAAGAGATTCTAGCAAGAAGTGCTGAAGAGAAGAGAAGAGAAGAGAAGGGGATTGGCTCTCGATCCCATGAGGATGTGGGTTGAGTTGCTAGCCTCTAATTCCCTATAACAACTTGGGGTCCCTGGAGGTTGTGGGTTGAGATAGGATCCCTAGAGCCCTCTAATAACTTGGGTCCCTAGAGGTTGTGGGCTGATACAAAGGTCTTAGGAGCCATGTAACAACTTGGGTTCCTGGAGGCTATGGGTTGAGACAAAGGTCTCTAGAGCCCTGTAACAGCTTGGGTCCCTAGAGGTTGTGGGTTTGGATGGAATATCTCGAGCCCTATAATAGATTGGGTCCCCTAGAGGTTGTGGGTTGAGATAACAGACTCTAGAGCTCTATAACATCTTGGGAAGAGACCATCCCAAATAAAAAGAAGATGAAGACTGTAATGAATACTTATGGTTACCACCTTGATGGTGCAATTCATTTTGGACTCTCTAGAATGGGGTGAATCACTATGTGTGCACTTGGGGGTGAGGTTGGCCACCTTTAGACTCCCGATGTTGACCAAGAAAGTAGTCGCCTCTTAGTGGGATTGAGGAAGGAAGTCCTAATTTAGTGTTAGTTGGTGTGCTAGTCCCAGAAGAAAGAAACCCCTTAGACTTTGAAATCTAGCTCGGGGGTGATGGTTGCAAGTAATTATGGTTATAGTTGTCTACAGTTGGGTGGAGATTCCTTTTCTGGGAAGAAGTTTCCTTGTAAGTCCAAAGATAAGTATTTGTGTATTCATCCATCTTCTAATGAATTATGTTGTTGTGTTGTAGGTAACGGTTTCAGATTTAGGGACAACATTGTGTTAATTATGCTTACATATGTGGTAGGTAAGTCCACACCAATCTTGTGGTAGGTAAGTGATGTAGGATCTCCTATGCCATATTGGGTGGCATTCCCTCCTAGTGAGAAGGGAAGACTCACGGGCCAAGAACCCAATGGAGAATCTATCACCCAAGGTCAGGAGGGATAATGTCGTTGATTGCCCTAAGAAACCAAGGACATCGTCATGAAACTGTGAAGCATGTCTCAAAGTCTACTAGATTCCTGAGATAGAGCCAAAGTCAGTAGGACTGACTTGAAGAAGCCTATATGGTGGCAAATATTGTAGTCAAGGAGGTTGTATATATCTCCGTCTAAGACACTATGTGATGCAGATTCAAGGTTCCTTGACTAAGTCATGGCGAGATGAGAAGGAAGGCTTTGTTACAGCGCGGAGGGGTGAGGGCATGAACTTATAGGAAAGTTAGGGATAACCTTATCCTTTGGACTGTTAAAACCCTAGTCAAGGGAGGATTGTGATTGGTGGAACCAGATTCCCCCTCATGTGATTGGTTAGAACAATGCGGCAGAAAATTCGTAGAGCCTGAAGCCTGAAAAATAGTTTAATTTAGAGCTAGATGCTCAACAATAAATGGTATTAGGGATATGTCGAGATAAGGCGACGAAAACTTCTTGTATCATTCAGATCCGTAAGGTGGGGAAGCTGTCGGAGGTGGCCACAATGGAAACCTAGAAGTTCAGAACCTTGGAGTGTTGTGAGAATGATTTCTTGAAGGGTTCCAAGTTTGAGGGTTCCCATCCACTAAGTAAAACCAAATATGAACCCAATCACCAAGGGATTCCTCTCTCTCTTTAAACCAGATGGTGACTTATCGTCAAGTAGAGATGACGTTAGCATGAAGTCTTGAAGGACATGTGACACGCAGTTTGGAATTTTTGGATACCCAAATGAGCCATATATAGGTCACACGTGGACCTCTTGCATGTCGACACGTGGTGTGAATGATGTTGAAATGACATCACTCGGGAGATGGTTAGACCCTGGAGATCAGAAACCTCATAAATGTGAATGGTTGAATGTTGCTGGGAACTGTGAGTACCAGGGATAGTTAATTGATGACACACTGGTTGATGAAGAACTTCTCTATCACTTGGCGCCATTAACTTGGAGGTATTTTAATATAGGCGTTGGGGTTGTGGGGCCCACAGGGACACCGATGGATAATGCATGGACAGTTACGTGGCATCATGGGATACTGAAATCCCATAACCATTGCAGAAAAAATATTAGAAGAGCTAAGGTAATGGGATGGATAGAGGATGGGTGATCAGACCCACACCCATGTGGCAAGCGATTGGAGGGAGAGTTGGCCATCGTTGTGGAGTTGTGACAGTCAGATTCTGGGGGGAACCTCCACTTGATATTTTGAGACAATCTGAGGGTCCCAGAGTCATGACATGCCAACTGGAAGGTCGATTTCCAGCGGGGACCTCAACTTGACAGTTTGGGATGCGCTGAGGGTCTCGAAGGCATGACAGGTCACTGGGAAGGTAGAATTCCTGGGGAAATGTCAGCTGGAGAGTTCAGGATGATCTAATGATCCCATAGTTATGACACGCTAACCAGAAGACCGAGATTCCAGAGGGACTCTGAATTTCAATTTAAAGTTTTGTTGGGGTCCTAGAGTTGCACCGAGTTAGTTAAAAAAAAAAAATAGCCCATTCCTTGAATGTGAAACGAAGGGGTCGGGTGTGTTACAAAGTGGTATCGGAGCATTCAGGTTCAATATTTGGATTGGATGGGTTTTTTCATGGGAAAGCGAGTAAATTTTATTGAGTAATTATAAGGTACTGAGTCAGTCTTGACTGTGCTTATTGTTTGTTAATGAAATTGTGATAAGGTAAGTTAGTGGATGGCTAAAAGCTTGATGGGATCATGATTATGGTTGTGAATATGTTTTTATCATTAATTATGTACCAATTTGTCAATCAAATGAATGTTGCATATATTTGTAAAAGTCTTATACGTATATTTGTAAATTTCTTGTACATTAACATGGTTGGTTTGTTATTATAGGAACCCCCATGACAAATCCATGAATGCAAACTCATGATCTTGATTTTATGTTTAATTAATGTTTTAAAATGTCTAATAATGTGTGTGATTAAAAACACATCACAAGAAACATAACATAGAAAATGTACAGTGTTGAGGACCAAAATGGATGAATATAGTTCCGATTAGTGCTAGCATGACAATGATGGAGTCGAAACCAATGAAGAGGAGAGATCAATATGGCAAGGGGGAGGGAATCACTCCCTGAATTGGATGGACACATTGAGAATTATTTGGGATGAGGTTTGGAGGTTTAAGGTTGCTAATGAGAGGTTGGGAAGAGCCCAAGATAGGTAGGTTGAGATCAATGCAGTCGTCCTACAAAGTCTCTCAAACTAGCAAAGGCAAAGGCAATCTAAAATGAGGACTAGTCATAGACAAAAAAAAAGCCTTCGTGATTTAGAAGAAAACACCAATCGAGCATATGGTGGCGAACCCAGAAAGAGGCCCAGGTAGGGAAGTGAGGACACTAAACCAAGGGGAGAACCTTTGAGTACTCCAGGAGGAAGGGCTAGAATGACAGTGCCTTGCTCAAGCAAACTGTCTAGTTCTGCTACTCAAAGATACCACCACTCTCACCATCACCATCGCTCAGAGAGCTAGGAAAAGGAGCATATGTCTAAAGAATTTAAAAAGGAAAAGTCGACCACATTTGATGGGGATGTGAAGAAGGAAGATGACGCTAAAGCATGGCTACTAGGGATGAAGAAGTTCTTTAGGATACATGATTATTCCAAGAATATGAAAACCAAAGTCACCCCTTACAACGTAAAAGGAAAAACTGACATCAGTGGGAGGAATTGAAGAATACTAGAGCCATTACCGAGGAGTTAACATGAGAGGAATTTGAGAAGCTATTCAAAGAGAAACCTATATGAACACTACTATGACAATAAGGCAAAAAGGTTCTATGAATTCAAAATGTGTCAGATGAGCAATGATGAATACGTCACCAAGTTTTTGGGACTACGAAGGTATGTACCATATCTCAAGGATGAGAAAGTTAAAATTCATAGGCTCATCAGTGGCCTACCTATGGTATTCAAATTTAAAATTGAATTATTGGAACCCGAGACCCTGAAGGATGTGATTAAGAAGTTAGAACATTAATATGATCAAGAAAAGTGTAGGCATGAGATTAAAATTAATTGGCCAGCAAAAAACACCACCTGATGAAATAGGCGTTGTTCTAGAAAGCATTCGGAAAGAAAAGATGGAAACACCCAACTTAGACAAGATAGTCTTAGCAGAAGGCAAATGTTGTTGTTAAGGGAAATGTGCAGCAACCAACGTCAACACAACCCAAGATCGAAGGCTCATAACCACTCAAGCGCTGGACCTGTGGTGGGAACCACAGGAGAAGTGACTGTCCACATCAGCAGGATGTCAGACCCAAGTTCTACAATGCTCAAGAGGCAAGAATGGTGGGAGAAGTAGCTCAGAGTATGCCAAGGGTTTACGCACCATTGGATAACCACCAAGAAAACCACCATGCATCCATCATTGAGATGGAAGGTAAGATACAATAACAAGTTATTTCTATTTTGACTAGTCTAACTTCTAATTATAACTATGCCATCCCAAAGATTGTAAAAAAAATTATAACTATGCCATCCCAAAGATTGTAAAAAATGTGCTGATTGGATAATTTATTTAAACTTGTTTTTAAATAATTTATTTACTTCATATAAAGTCATCCATCGTTTGTGGCCATAAACATGGAAAAGCTCTCCCACATCACTGATGTCTCCTCATTATTTAACACTTAATTCAAACAACGATTTACAAAACCACAATTAAAGTGGGCATGTCTATGGCATGGCCAAGTGATTTATTATTTATTAAAAAATAATACAAGGGTAACTCTTTTACTAATAATTATTATATATTATAAACTTAGAATATTCCTCATATATATAACTTTCTTTTACTAATCATTTATATATATAAAATTTGATTTTAAAATGATTGGAATGTAGGTTACTAATCTCAACCTTTATTAAAAAAACTAGATTCTTAATATTTCCAATTTTATTATTAATAGTTTTAATTTCATGTTTCTTAAATTGGTTTTAATTTGAAATTAATTGTTTTTAATTATTGTTTATGTCAAATAATTATAATGTGCATGTAAGTCATTTATTCTTTCATTTTCCAATCTATTTAATGTTATCAATCAACACCTTTTATATTATTTATGGTGATGATTAATAACCAATGGATTAGTAATTGATTTATAGCTTTAAAAAATGGGAAGAGATTACTTAGATTCTTTTAAAATATTGTATTTGAATTCGAAAAGAAAAAAGAGAAGAGTTCCAATATTACTGTATTTTTTTATGACTTGAGAGGTTAGGAATGTTCTAATAAATATTTTGAATTTGAGTTTTATTTTGGGTGTATGTGGGGAACTCTACAGAAAGTTCTGTTGAAAATGTAGAAATGAATGGCTTCTTTGGCTTGTGCCTTCATCGAAGATGTCAATTCAAATTTAGTCTCATTATTACTTGAGTCAGTTGTCAGTTAACTTGTGTGATGTGGCCTATCATTGAGTTATTGTCAGTTAACTTGAGTTAGATAGCTTTCAATGAATTTTGGACTAATAGCTTTCAGTTGAAAATACAAGTTGAAAAAGTAGTTTTATTATTTTATTATTTTTTAATCTTTGTACTTTTTTACTCCAAAAATGGTGAATCATCTCCCATGGTTAACATCATCATATTGAATCTTATTGGTTCTTTAAAAGTTTATTTTGGTTGTACATTTTTCTTAGGAGACCCATTTTAGACCTCAAAATTCCCCTAATGAGATGTAGGAGGAGATAGGGGGGAGAAACATTCATATAGGATGATGAGATACAGAGACAAACAAAGAGTGGTACAGAGGGGAAGATTTAGCAAGAGATTCTAGCAGGCAGCACTGAAGAGAAGAGAAGAGAAGAGGATTGACTCCTGATCCCTGGAGGATGTAGGTTGATTTTATACCCTGTGAATCCCTATAACTACTTGGGGTCCTTGGAGGTTGTGGGTTGAGATAGAATCCCTAGAGCCCTATAATAGCATGGGTTCCTAGAGGTTGTGGGTTGATACAAAGGTCTTAGGAGCCCTGTAACAACTTGGGTTCCTAGAGGTTGTGGGTTGAGACAAAGGTCTCTAGAGCCCTGTAACAACTTGGGTCCCTAGAGGTTGTGGGTTGGGATGGAATCTTTGGAACCCTATAACAGCTTGGGTCCCTAGTGGTTGTGGGTTGGGATGGAATATTTGGAGCCCTATGATAGCTTAGGTCCCCTGGAGGTTGTGGGTTGAGATAACAGACTCTAGAACCCTATAACATCTTGGGAAGAGACCATCCTAGATCAAATGAAGATGAAGACCGGAATGAAGACTTTTGGTTACCACCCTGATGGTGCAATTCATTTTGGACTCTCTAGAATGGGGTGAATCACTATTTGTGCACTTGGGGGTGAGGTTGGTCGCCTTTGGACACCCGATGTTGACCAAGAAAGTAGTCACCTATTAGTGGGATTGAGGAAGGAAGTCTTAATTCAGTGGTAAATGGTGTGCTAGTCCCAGAAGAACACAACCCCTTGGACTCTGGAATATGGCTCGAGGTTGATGGTTGCAGCTGTCTACAGTTGGGTGGTGATTCCTTTTCTGGGAAGCAGTTTCCTTGTAAGTTCAAAGATAAGTATCTGTGTTTGTCATTCATCTTCGAATGAATCATGTCCTTGTGTTGTAGGTAATGGTTTCAGATTCAGGGACAACATTGTGTTAATTATGCTTACATATGTGGTAAGTAAGTCCACACCAATCCCATGATAGGTAAGCGATGTAGGATCACCTATGCCACATTGGGTGGCATTCCCTCCTAGTGGGAAGGGAAGACTCAGGGGCCAAGAACCCAGTGGAGAATCTATCACCTAAGCTTAGGATGGATAATGTCATAGATCACCCTAAGCAACCAAGGACATCGTCATGAAACTGTGAAGCACGTCTCAGAGTATACTAGATTCCTGAGATAGAGCCAAAGTCAACACGACTGACTTGAAGAAGCCTATATGGTGGAAGAGCTTGTAGTCAAGGAGGTTGTAGATATCTCTATCTTAGACACTACGTGATGCAGATTCAAGGTTCCTTGACTGAGTGATGGCGGAATGAGAAGGAAGGCCTTATTGTGGCATGGAGGAGTGAGGGCATGAACTTATAGGAAAGTTGGGGATAACCTTATCCTTTGGATGGTCATAACTCTAGTTAAGGGAGGATTGTAATTGGTGGAACCAGATTCCCCCTCACGTGATTGGTCAGAACAACGGGGCAAAAAATTTGTAGATCTTGAAGCCTGAAATATAGTTTAATTTAGAGCCAGAGGCTCAATAGTAATGGTGTCAGGGATATGTCGAGATAAGGCAATGGAAGATTATTTCATCACTCAGATCCATAAGGTGGAGAAGTTGTCAGAGGTGGCTATAATGGAAACCTAGAAGGTCGAATCCCCGGAGTGTTGTGAGAATTATTTCTTAAAGGGTTCCAAGTTTGAGGGTTCCCGTTTACTAAGTAAAACCAAATATGAACCCAATCACCAAGGGATTCCTCTCTCTCCTTAAACCAGACAGATGGTGACTTATCATCAAGTAGAGATGACATTAGCATGAAGTCTTGAAGGACATGTGACAATAATTTTGGGAGTTTTGGGTACCTAAAGGAGCCATATATATGTGACATGTGGACCTCTTGCATGTCGACACGTGGTGTGGATGACATCGACATGACATCACCCAAGAGATGGTTAGAACTTGGAGGTCAGAAACCTCATAAATTTGGATGGTTGAATGTCTTAGGGAACTGAGGTTACCAGGGATTGTCAGTTGATGACACACTAGTTGATGGAGAACTCTATCACTTAGTTTCGTTAACTTGGAAGTATTTTGATATAGGCATTGGATTTGTGGGGCCCACAAGGACACCAATGGATAATTCATGGAGGGTTCTCTGGCATCTCGGGATACCAGAATCCCATAACCATTGTAGAAAACAATATTGGAAGAGATGAGGTAATGGGATGGATAGAAGATGGGTGGCCGAACCCGTACCCATTCGCCAAGAGATTGGAGGGAGAGTTGGCCATCGTCATGGAGTTGTGACACGTCAGCCGAAGGGTTATATTCTAGGGGGAACCTGCACTTGAGAGTTTGAGACATTTTGAGGGTCCCAGAGTCATGACATGCCAATCGAAAGGTCGATTTCTAGCGGGGACCTCAACTTGATAGTTTGGGATATGCTGAGGGTCTCGGAGGTGTGATAGGTCACTCGAAAGGTATAATTTGTGGGGCAATGTTAGCTTGAGAGTTCAGGATGATCTAATGGTCCCATAGTTATGACATGTTAGCCAGAAGACTGGGATTCCGGAGGCGACTCTGAATTTCAATTTAAAGGTTTGTTGGGGTCATGGAGTTGCACTGAGTTAGTTAAAAAAAAAAAAACTAACGCATTCCTTGAATGTGAAACGAAGAGGTTAGGTACGTTACAAAGTGGTATCGGAGCATCCAGGTTCAATACTTGGATTGGATGGGTTTTTTCATGGAAAAGTGAGTAAATTTTATTAAGTAATTATAGCGTACTGAGTCAGTTTGGACTATGCTTATTGTTTGTTAATGAAATTGTGCTAAGGTAAGTTAGTGGATGACTAAAATCTTGATGGGATCATGATCATGGTTTTGAATACGTTGTTATCATTAATTATGTACCAATTGCATAATCAAATTAATGTTGCATATATTTGTAAATGTATTATATGTATATTTGTAAATGTCTTATACGTTAACATGGTTGGTTTGATGCTACAAGATCCCCCATAACAAATCCATGAATGCAAGATCATGATCCTAATTTTGTGTTTAATTAATGTTTTCAAATTTCTAATAATGTGTGTGATTAAAAAAACATCACAAGAAACATAACATAGAAAAGATACAGTCCTGATGACCAAAATGGATGAATATAGTTTTGATCAGTCCTAGCATGATAGTGATGGAGTCAAAACCAATGAAGAAGAGAGATCAATTTGGCAAGGGGGAGGGAATCACTCCCTGTATTGGATGGACACCTTGAGAATCATTTGGGATGAGGTTAGGAGCTTTAAGGTTGATAATGAGAGGATGGGAAGAGCCCAATAAAGGTAGGTTGATATCAAAGCAATCATCCTAGAAAGTCTCTCAAACTAGCAGAGGCAAAGGAAATCTAAAATGAGGACTAGTCATAGAGACAAAAAAGGCCTTCATGAGTTAGAAGAAAACACCAACAAAGCATAGGGTGGTGAACCCAGAAAGAGGCCCAGGTAGGGAAGTGAGGACAATAAACCAAGTGGAGAACGTTTGAGTACTCCAAGAGAAGAGGATAGAATGCAGGTGCCTTGCTTGAGAAAACTGTCTAGTTTTGGTACTTGGAGATACCACCACTCTCACCATCACCATCACTCAGAGAGCTAGGAAAAGGAGCATATGCCTAAAGAATTTAAAAAGGAAAAGTCGACCACATTTTATGGGGATGTGAAGAAGGAAGAGGACGATAAAGCATGGTTGCTAGGGATGAATAAGTTCTTTAGGATACATGATTATTCTAAGAATATGAAATTCAAAGTCGCCTCTTACAGCTTAAAAGGAAAAAATGACATCAGTGGGAGGAATTGAAGAATACTAGAGCCATTACCGAGGAGTTGACATGAGAGGACTTTGAGAAGTTATTCAAAGAGAAATACATGTCTGAACGCTACTATGACAATAAGGCAAAAGGGTTATATGAATTAAAAATGGGTCAGATGACCAATGATGAATACGTCACCATGTTTTTGGGTCTACTGAGGTATGTACCATATCTCAAGGATAAGAAAGTTAAAATTTATAGGTTCATCAGTGGGTTACCTATGGTATTCAGATTTAAAATTGAATTGTTAGAACCCCAGACTATGAAGGACATGATTAAGAAGTTAGAACATTAATATGAGCAAGAAAAGTGTAGGCTTGAGATTAAAATTAATTGGCCAGCGAAAAACACCACTGGACGAAATAGGAATTTTTCTAGGAGGAACCCAGAAAGAAAAGAGGGGAAGCACCCAAATCAGATAATACAATCTTAGCAGAAGGCCAATGTTATCGTTAAGGGAAATGTGCAGCAACCAACGTCAACAGAACCTAGGATTGAAGGCTCAGAACAACTCAAGTGTTAGACCCGTCGTGGGAACCACAAGAGAATTGATTGTCCACATGTTATGCAACCAACTCACAAAATAGAAGAAAAGATAGAGCAATGACTTCAAAATCAGCCTCCTTGAGGGGGAAACCTCCTTTACATTACACAAATGAAAATTCTTTGATGATACAAATGAAAAAACCTCCTTTCTATATATAGGAGTCTAAGGGGTCACAATATAATCAAAGTCGACATAACAATAAACATATAAGGGCACAACAATAATAATAGTGGGCTTCTATGGGGCACAATAATAAAAATATGGGGACAATAGGGGCACAAAAATAACAATAAGGGCTATAATGACAATAGTAATGGGTGAATCACTAGTATTATAGGGACCTAACATGCCCCTCTCCTTCAAAAAAGTGTTGTCCTCAACGCTTGAGTAGTTATAGATGCTTATGTATAAAATTCTCATCCTCCCATGTGGAATCTTCAGAGGGTAAGTTCTTCCACCTTATGAGATACTCCGAAATTGATTGATTTTGTAGTTGTCGATTTCTTGTTTCTGTGATTGATTTAGGTTCCAATATGATTTTTCCTTCCTTGTCAAGTTCTGGCAATATTTTTTGCACTGGGAACTTGTCACCTACAACATTCTTTAAGCATGAAACATGGAAAACGGGGTGCACTCGGGAAGTTGTAGGAAGCTCCAATTTGTATGCCATAGTACTAATCTTTTGCAACACCTTGTACGAACCATAATACTTTGGTGATAATTTACTATCCTTCTTAGCCTACTTGAGGGAATTTTGTTTGTATGGTTGTAGTCATAGAAATACCCAGTCACCAACATCAAAACTTATTTCGCTACGATGTTGATTTTCCTGTTGTTTCATTCTATTCTATGCCAAAGTGAGGTTATCCTTTAAGAGTTAGAGACCTTATTATTGATGCTTGATGTGATCTTCCATTGCTTGAACCTTAGAATTTTCTCTTAAATATTATGTGATGGATGGTGGATGATATCCATAAAGTGCCATAAATGGGGTCATTTTTGCTGCAGTATGGAAGGAAGTGTTATACCACCATTCAACCAAAGGAAACCATTTGACCCATTATGTCTACTTATCAGATACAAAGCAATGAAGATATCCTTCCAAACATTTGTTTATTATCTCAATTTTGCCATTAGATTGAGGATGATAAGATGAGCTATGAGCTAACTAAGTACCAAGACAAGAAAATAATTTTGTCCAAAAATTTCTAGTGAAAAGGGGATAATATCACTTACAATAATCTTTGGGTTTCCATGTATCTTTTGCATTGTTTCCATAAATGCAGTAGAAACTGTACTGGATTCAAATGGATGAGATAATGCACAAAAGTGTGCATACTTGGTAAGCATATCAACTACCACCATGATGACACTCTTTCCTTCGGACTTGGGTAAAACTATAATAAAATCCATTGAAACCTCCTCCCAACGTTGCCTTGGAATGAATAAAGGTTGTAATAGACCAGGGGTCTTAATTGTTTCAACTTTATTTTGTTGGAAAACCAAACATTCTGCCAAAAAATTTTGAATATCATATTTAAGGCCATCCTAAGGGAGAGGTGTGCAATTCCATAAGAATATTTTGTTTGAGTTGGGAATTCTTGCATAGGTATAAGCGATCTTTATACCATAATGAATCATTTTTCCAACTAAATGTATCAGATGTACTAGGATCTTGTTGTAACATTTAAATGAGTGCCCACACTTCTTCATTCTTCCATTCATCCCTTTCTTCCTTTATCCAATCTGGTTGGAGAATAGAAATGGTGCAAAGCAATGCTTCCACATCCTCATCATTTCTTGAGAGTGCATCTGCCAAAACATTTTCCTTCCCTTTTTTGTAGATAATTTCAAAGTCATAACCCAACATCTTTGTGACCCATTTTTTCTTCTCTTCTGAAGATAATATTTTTTCTAAAAAGTATTTAAGACTATCATGATCCGTTTTTACCTTGAAGTGTCTTCCCATTAGGTAGGGTCGCCATTTCTTAAGTGCATGTAGTATTGCCAACATTTCCTTCTCATAAATAGCTTTGTGTAAATACTTTCCTTTGATTGAATGACTTTCGAAAGCAATGGGTATTTCTTCTTACATTAAAACAACACCAATTCCATTTCCCGAGGCATCACATTCCACAATAACGGTTTTTGTGAAGTCCGGCATAGCTAAGACTGGTGCTTGGCACATTGCCTCTTTAATATGTTCAAAGGCCTTCGTTGCTTCTGGAGTCCATGAAAATGCATCTTTCTTCTATAATGTTGTTACAGGTGCTATATTCTCCCATAATTATTAGCAAACTTGCAATAATACCCTGTCAACCTGAGAAATCCCCGTAGATGATTTATGGATATGGACATCTTCCATTCCTTAATGACTTTAATTTTGCTAGGGTCTACCTTAACACCTTTATGAGATACAATATGACCCAGATATTCCACCTCTTGTACTCCAAAGAAACATTTGGAGATTTTTGTGTATAATTATTTCTCCTCCAATAGTTTGAGCACCCTGTCAACATGTTGAACATGATCCTTCCAAGACTTGTTGTAGATTAGTATATCATCAAAAAATACTAACAAAAATGTTCTGAGGAAGGGTTTGAAAATTGAATTCATCAAACCTTGAAATGTAGAAGGTGCATTGGTAAGGCCAAAATAAATGACCAAAAATTCATAATGACCCTCATGAGTTCTAAATGTTGTTTTCGGAATGTCTTCAGTCTTCATTCCGATTCAATGATATCCTTAATGAAGATCCAACTTGGTGAAGCAAATTGATCCATGCAATTCATCCAATAATTCATCAATGACAGGAATGGGAAATTTATATTTAATAGTGAGCTTGTTGAGCTCCCTATAATCTGAACGCATGCGCCATGATCCATCCTTTTTGTGCACCAATACTACTGGAGTAGAGAAAGAACTTTGACTATGTTGAATTATAGCAACCTCTAACATTTCTGCAACCATACGTTCATTTCACTCTTTTGGGCATAAGGGTATCTGTAAGGCCTAATTTTTGGAGGAACACTTCCTGGAATCAAATGAATAGCATGATCATGATCACAAATAGGTGGGAGGCCTTTGGGAGTTGTAACTACCTTGGGATGATTGTCTAAGACTTTTTCAAGATCTGGAGAAATAGAAGATTTCAATGTGGGAACCTCTAACGAACATAATTGTGAAATTACGCCTCATTGTTATTTCTTTAGAAGATTTTTCATTATGTTAGAGCTAATTATCTTTCTCAGTTTCCCTATGATACCCCTTAATTCAACTTCCTTTCCTTTCGAAAAAAAAAAATTCATGAAAAGTTCTTGAAAATTGAAAGCTATCATACCCAAAGATTGTAGCCATTATACTCCTAGTACAACATCAACACCACCTATTAGAATGGAAAGCATTGGGCTATTGAATGCATATTCTCCCATGGATAGCTTGATATTATGGTACTTTCTAGAAAAATTTATGGTTCCTCCACTTGCAACCATCACTTGACACTCTAGTGCTGGATATAGGAAGCAATTCAATTACTCGACTATCTTACAATGAATAAAAATATGGGTATTGCCCGAATCAATCAACACTATTACCTTTTTATTCTTGATATGTCCTTCTATCTTGATAGTTTGAGGAGTGGTAATTATGACCAATGCATTACAAGTTATGGTTAGATTCATTTCTTTTTTCTTTAGGGTTTGTTCCTGGTGTATATCCTCTTCTTTTGATGTTTCTTATTCCTATTCTTCCTCCTCTTCACAATCTATTTAAAATAATTTCTTCTCAGCACACTTATGACCTTTAGTGTATTTCCTATCACAACTATAACAAAGCCCTTTTGCTCCCTTTTCTTCCAATTGTTGTGGTGTTAAACTTGTAGGTTGTGGAAGGCTACGGGAAACAACACTTCCATGTTTATAGTTGTGAGTGGTAGGCTTCCTTATTGCTATAATTTTTCTTTCCATTCTTCTTGCCAACCTGAATGCCTTCTCCAATGAGTCAGGTTCCCAAAGGTGAACCTCATGTTGGATGTTATCCTTTAAAGTCCCTATGAACACATCAATCCTATGCTCCTCTAGAATATCTTTTACCCTTATATTCAATTTTCGGAAGTCCACAATGTCCTCCATCATTGAACCCTTTTGTTTGAGATTTATCAATTGGCTAAAAAAGGAGTTGCTTTTTGTATCCTCATAATGTGCTATCATTTCTTCCATAAAAATTGCCCAAGTGACAATTTGTTTACGAGAGGAAAGCCATCCATACCATACAAACTGATTTGGATCCAAATATAAAGTTGCAATGCGTACCTTTTGTGTGTTTTGCACATTATGGAGATCAAAATATTGCTCCATCTGTAGTATCCATGTTATGGTATCCTTACCATCAAACTTCCTCATATCAATCTTTGGAACATGGTGGGTCTTCAATCCAATGTTAGAGTCTATGAAATCATGACTTTTTATTTTTTTTTCCTCATCATGAGTTTCCTTTACTACCCTTTCACCATTAATAAGCATTTCTTGTAGCAACTTTGTCAAAATTTGTCTTCAAGTCTTCCATGTTGCCTTTAAGTTTTTCTTCTATACCATCCATCTTAGCTTCCACGTCTTTCTTTAAACCATACATCTTAGCTTCCATGACTTTATTAAAATGATCCATCTTAATTTCCACACATCCATCTTAGCTTCCACGCCTTTCTTTAAACCATCCATCTTAGCTTTTGTTACTTTTTGTGAGAGTGAATATTGTTGCACTTGGTCTCGTAATTTTGATATATCATGTTGCATTTCTTCCTCTTCTTCATGATTCATACTAGAGCTTTCAGGTTTTTTTTTCCCATAAGGAAAAAGTCGTAATTTCAATTGATTTGGAGAAATTACATTTTGCATATGCTGTAGCATTCATATAGTGTTCAGAGACCACCCTGAAAGGAGCCTCCATAGTCATAACTCCACACATGGAATACTAGTGACAGAGGCTGTACATGCCCAGAACTAGTAGAAACAGAAAATATATCTCATCACATTCTGGCTCTACGCAGAGAGCACTACAAAAACTGATACAGCTGTAGATGATTCATCATTTGCTATCATAATCAATAAACTGCAGGATAGGAGCATGATTTTATGTGGGTTGAAGACCCAATCCTATTGAAAATCATGATAAGGTCGGTGATAGTGCTGATAGAAAGTACCATCAATTACCTCTTGTATTAGCCAATCGTCACTTTGATTTAGTACTGCTTCTTTAGATAGCTGGTCCGCCTCGGTGTTTTGTTCCCTGTATATGTGACTACATTTGAAGGATTCGAATGTTGAGATCAGTCTTTTTGTCTCTTCAAGGATATGTCCCAGAGAGAAAGCATGACAGTGTGATGTGTTGTTCAGCCAGTTGCAGACAATTTGTGAATCCCCATATAATTGAAGGTGGCTACACTGTTTTTGAATCGCAAAATGAATGATATGTTTTGTTGTGCGTAACTCAGCAAAATTATTGGTGCCTCTGCCCAGCTTGATCTGTATTTTGTAATAATGGTCATCACTGAGATATAACAACGCTCCTCCTCCGCAACCTATATCTTGAGCAGAACCGTCGAAGAATGCCCAAGGCTTTGTTTTGTCCAGATTTAAAGGCCTGTTTGTGCGAATGGTATTTTTTGGATTTGCCTCCGACAATAATTCATAATCAGCGATGGTGTGTCTCAGAATGACAGGCCAGTGGGGCGCCTTGTTTTGGAAAATAACCTGGTTTCGAGCGATCCATATCGCCCAACAAACAAGCAGTGGCATATTATTGGATTTGCCTGTATGCAGACGGCTCCAATCGCTCCATGCCTCCATGATGTTCGGCCCCTGCCAGGCTTTGAGTGATGGATTGTGTAAAGATATGTTATGCCAGAAATCTTTTGTAACATTACAGGTTAGGAACAGGTGTTCGGTGCTTTCCTCTTCAGAACAGCACAGATGGCATCTAAACGGACCATGGAATGAGCGCTTTTTGAGATTGGTTCCTGTGGGGATTTTATTGAATAGGATATTCCACATTAAGAGCCTGGTGTGCGGGGCAGCGTCCAGCTTCCAGAGGTCTCTCCAGATGGGAAGAATAGTCGGGGGCTTAAATGCTTCCATAAGTTTTAAATATCCCAACCTGGGGGAGTATAATCCATGGTTTGCAATTGCCCAAATAATTTCATCAGGGCCTTCTGTGAGTCTAACGTGCGCCTGTGTGAGAGCATCAGAGTAAGCTTGCCATTCATCTTGCCACTGTGCGGGTATCTCCAGTACGCGGTGGGTTGCCCAAGCCTGTTGCAGAAAGGTGGAGTTCGCGCTGTCCCCAATTTGATTTATATGTGTGATGCCTCTGTTATGTAAGTGCGCGATCAAGTCATCTGTTAACCTGTGCGAATTGCCGCACCCCACCCATGGATCCACCCCAATCCTTACACTATTTCCATTTTTGATTCGCCAGGTGATACCTTCCCGCAGTAGAGGTAGAGATTGTAGGACAGCTTTCCAAATGTTTGATATATTGCGTCCAGGATCGTGTTGTTGCTGGAACCAATCATGGATGGCATCGGTTGTATGTATTTTCTCTGAGAAACACGAGACCATAGGCTGTCAGTGGTTAGGAGGTTCCAACCGAGTTTTGCTGCCAGAGCCTTTGCAAAGAGGTCAAGATTCTTAATACCCCATCCGCCCCAGCGTTTGGGCCTAGCAATGGTGACCCATTTCACCCAGGCAAATTGCTTCCCTATATGATGACCTTTCCATAAAAATCTGGCACATATATTTTGTAATCTGTTCAGGATGCCGCGTGGTATCCAAGCCAAGGTCATCCAGTATACTGGAGTGGCTTCGATAACTGCCTTTATGAGAGTCAATCGACCAGCTCTTGAGAGATATCTGTGATACCAAACCAATAATCTTTTCTCCACCTTTGCTATTAACCAAGTCCAATCTACGATTCGGTAGCCCAGGGGTTTAAGTCTGTACCCAAGATATTTGATGCCGTCAGCTAGTGTTAATGTGGTGAAGGGGAAACGACGAGATGCATATACAGATTCTTGTTGGGAGCATCCGACAGGCGAGATGGTTGATTTGCTTTCGTTTATCTGCATACCTGTAGCCTGCTGGAAGAGTGCAAATATATTCTGGAGAGAAGCAGTGTCACCTAAGAATCCATTAAGAAAAATGAGTATGTCATCAACAAATAAAAGGTGAGTTAGATAAAAAATTTCAGAGACATTGATGCCAGTGATCTGGTTCCTATCCCGAGCGGATGCGATGAGTCTACTCAAGCCTTCCATGATGAGAAGGAATAGAAGCGGAGATAAGGGGCAGCCTTGCCGAAGCCCTCTAGCAGAGGTAAAGAAAGAGGTGGCCTCTCCATTGAGGAGGACACTGTAAGCTACGTCAGTAATGCAGCTCATAACCCATTTAATAAAGATATAGGGAAAGCCAAGGTGTGTCAGAAGCAGTCTGATGTAGAGCCAATTGGCTCTATCGAAAGCTTTTGAAAGGTCAACCTTTAGAATTAGGCCCTTTTGTTTTTTGATATGAAGAGTATGTAAGAGCTCTTGGGCTGTAGCAATGGCCTCATGTATCTGCCTGTGATTGAGGAAAGCGAATTGTTCAGGGGATATGTGGCGAGATAAAATAGGCTTAAGACGATTGGCAATTATCTTGGCAATGATTTTATAAAGGCAGTTGCAGAGGGATATGGGGCGGAAGTCATCAAAAGTGGTCGGATGATTGGCTTTTGGAATAAGGGCAATGAAAGTGGATTTAATAGCGGAGGAAATTCTGCCATGTCTTCTGCAGTGCTCAATAATGCGGAGGAGATCATTGCCCAGGATATCAAGGAAAGCAATGTAAAATTCGATGGTCCAACCATCAGGGCCAGGGCTGCGATCTTTCTTAAACCATTTAATGGTGGCTTCGAGTTCATCCATGGTCACTTCTTTGGTGAGGTCCTATGTTTCTTCTTGTAGAAAAAAACTGGGAAAGTGTTCAGCCACTCTCATGATCTCCAGGATATTGGCCTCTCTAGGAGCTGAATAGATACCCTTGAAATGATTGACAGCTAATCTGGCTAAGTTACGCTGAGATGATATTAGTTGATTCTGTTCATCCCTTAATTCCCATATAGTATTGATGGTTTTGCGGCCATTGGAAAATTTATGGTAGAAACTGGTGTTGTCATCCCCCTCGGTGAGCCATATAGCCCTACTGCGCAGCCTCCAGCTTGTTTCTCTATCCTTCAGAATCTGGGATCGCTTGGCAACGAGGGAGTTATACTGTTCTTTGCTTCCCTCGTTGGGGAAGATACCTTCAGTGGAGTCCTCGAATGTGGCAATGATCCTCTCAGCCTCCTTCAAAGTGTGGTTATCGCGAATGCGCTTCTGGTGAGCCCAATGCTTGGATATTTGCTTTAGTTCGGAGAGTTTTCTAACGAAACCAGCAGTATGTTCTTCATGTTCCCTGATGGGATTGTTCTGCCAATAATCAGATACCAATTGAATGTAGGAGGGGTCTTTTAACCATGAGGAATTAAATTTAAAGGGGCTCTTTATCTTGTGGTAGCGGTCAACTGTCTCCAAAAATATAGGGCGGTGATCGGAGATGCCCCCGGAGCCGACCCATTGCCTGATGCGCGGAAGTCTGTTGTATAATGGTTCCTTGAGTAGAAATCTATCTAATCTTCTGGTCAAGCTCTGTGCACCGCTTCGATTGTTGGACCAAGTGTGCTGTAACCTGGCAGTGGGCGTGTCTACCCAATGGTGCGCCTCCAATAGGTTGGAAATGGTATCCGAGAAAGTGTCTACCTGGGCAGAGTGCCCCCACGATTCACAGAATCCCAAGGTGAAATTTAAGTCGCCACCGAGAATAATATTGTCCTCCTTCAATAAATCAGATTCCAAAAGCGCGCTCCAGAAAGTAGTCCTGTTTGAACATGGGCCATAAACGTTGATGACATGAAGGTCCATATTCATGGAGAGAATATAAACGTCCAGGCCGATGAAACCTCTGCCGCCCCAACTGTTACGGATCATGACAGCTCTGTTGTGGATTCCAATAGCTAATCCACCCGATCTCCCTGATGCGTCTATGGCATGAAAAGTCCAGTTAGGCATCCAGGAGTTGAGAGACTGGACAAGGGTGTCGGCGGGGCAAAGGGTCTCTTGAAGAAATATAATGTCAATCTGAGATGTAGAGAGCAATCTCCTGAGAGCTAGTTTTTTTGGGGAACTAGCAAAGCCCCTGCAGTTGAAAGAGAGTACTTTCATGATGGATGGGGGGCAGGGCCATTCTTCGCTCTAAGGGCCCAGGTAATTGTTTGTTGTCGCCCAATGGCAATCTCAGCATCAGCTATAAGTCTGGCTTTGGAGATACGTGAAGGTCGACCCCGAGAATGCTTATGGGGGATGGGGGCAAAAACGGTATCTAGACCAATAGCATCATAACCACAATCTTTAGTTCTGGATCTGAGGGCATATCGGGGGGAGGGGGGGGATGGAGCGAGTATGGCGAAGATGGAGGAGGTGTACAAGGAGGGCAGACTCGGGGATATGGTGGGAGAGGGGGCCGGAATGGAGCAGACAAGGGGGGGAGTGGAAAGGGGCACAGAGCGCTCATAGGGAGCCCCAGAGAGATTTCCAAGAGAGCAGCATGGCGGGCTAGTGCTCTGATGAAACGAAGAGCCAACAGTATTAGGAGATGCCAGATGTATATGAGGGGAAGAGTCATTGGAGACCATAGATACCTCCTCCATCTGTACAGGGTCAATGCGCGCGCTGTTTGGCTCTGAGCGAAAAGGATGATCGAATGTGTTATCCGGAGGCTCCTGTGTATCAACATCCAACTTATGCTTTTCCTGGGGCTTCTTAGACAGAGGCCGGGTGTGAAACGGTGGGGGGGGTGCAGAGGCCTCCTCCCGATCAATATTCTTATCCTTGTGGAGTAGTGGGCAATCTCGGTATAGATGACCAACAATGTGACATCTTCGGCACCTATACGGGATCCCTTCATAATAAATAAGTTGTTTCCATGCCGAGTCCCTCCAATGAACAGTAATATGTTCTTGTAGACCACCCCTGGTGTCCAGGTTAATAAGGATGCATGCATAAGACATCTTACCAGATTGAAGAAAGGATCTATTGTAGTCCAAGAAGGTGCCCATTGCATTCCCGATTCTTCTGAAAATGTCTTCGGACCAATACTGAAGAGGGAGGCCTAGGAGCCGAACCCATATAGGCCCAACACCAATCTGCTCTGTTTCGGGGTCAAACATGGGGGTCCAGCGCTTAAGGAGGACTGGGGCATGATCAAAATGCCATTGTGAGGTCAATACCCAGTTGGCATGTTCGGCCTGAGTGAACCTTAAAGCAAACCAACCTCTGACTAGAGTATGTACAAAGGGGCCGTCCTTCAGATGATATCCCCACATTTCAGATGCCCAGGCCTTTAAACGAGTAGCCGAGTATTTCCGACCCCTGATGCGACCCACCAGGACTTTGTCTGCATGATCCATAATTTCGCCCCGCTGAATGTCCTCCTCAAGTCTGAGGAAGATATCCTCTGTTTTGGTTTTGTAGCATATGTATTTCTTTTTGAGGTCGAGAGCCGGGGATGTGCTCGGAGCTTGTTTCGTAGTTGAGTCGGTCCCAGATGAGGGGGAATGGATAGGGGCAGGTGAAGAGGGAAAAACGGTATCCCCGGGGAAGTGCAACGGATCTGAGAGGGGAGGAATGTGAGAGCAATGGCCAAGGGGGGGTCCGGTATTCAGAATGTCAACCACCGGAATATTGGGGGGCGGAGCAGAGAGGGGGTCGAAAAGGGGGAAAGAGGGATGTTCCACCGCAGATCCGAGGGTCGTCGATGGGAGAGGCAGCGAGGTAAGTGTTGGCCAGGTGGAGGGTATGTCCAGAAGAGACACAGGGCAAAGATGTGACGGATCCCCAGTAGAAAAAGAAACCAAATTATTGTAATGATCCGGGGTGTACATACCATGAGAAATGGACAAGGGGGTGCGCCAGATAGAAACCCCTTCCAATGGGTCTGTTGTGTAATCGACTGCTTCAAGGTCCTCCATGGTGTCAGAATATGCCCTGGATCAGCAGGATGTTCAGTTGTTCAGAATGCAGAGTCGTAATGAATCCCCCAAGTCAATAGGTACCAGGTGTCAATGATGAGTTCCAAGACAGGATTCCTGTAACCTTTCGATTAAAATCAAGCCCGCCGACAAAGTATAAGGGGAGAGTAGGGGCGCCTGTAGAATGCAGGTTGTCAATGGAGGTTCTATGAATCAGATAACCTGCAATCGATTCTGTAAAACCCTAACCAAAACCGCCGCGTTCTTGCGCCTCCATCTCTCTCGTTTCATTTTGCCATTTTTTCACTAGAGCTTTCAGGTTGCTTACTAGGTGTTTCCATTTTATTTCTTTGGGGCATCAATTAATGATAATTATGCTTCACTATTCCCTTTGAATTCCTTCAAACTAGTTTTTCAAAACAAACTTATGCAAAATTTTAAAAAAACTACACACCTTTTTTCACTTTGTAGGAGCTTGATATTGAATCTGTTTTATCTCTGTAATTTTAGATTTCCAAGGTCTGAAATTTCATATTGTGGTAGTCAGCTGAGTCCTCTTTCCAACCCCGCAAGTCTGATCAAGGATGGATTCTCCAAGGAAGAGTTATGTCAACTCGCCCACGATGATCGGATTATAGACTAGTTAGTAGAGCGAACTTGTATGAAGTGCCACGTGTCATTGTTTCAACTTTCAGACCTAAACCGATACACAAAAAACTAAAGACCATCCTCTTTCTATAACTATTTACGAAATTTCATTCTTATTCTTAGAGAGAAATTTATGATGATTTTCCCTAGGTCACCTATTTGAGATATAATTCGGAAGCCTGCCAAACCCTAACTTACTTGGATCATATATCTGAAAATATAGCGAGACAAGATCTAAAATTCATATCCAAGGTTCATCAAGATTTCAACACAATTTTTTTTTAATTTTAGCTTTTGAAACATCATAGACAAAAATTTATAGCGAATATTCCACGATGACTTGTTTGAAGCAACAAAACCCTAGAATCCAAAGCTTTGATACCAATTGTTATGTAACCAGCTCACAAAATAGAAGAAAAGATAGAGAAACAACTTCCAAATCAGCCTCTTCACGGGGAAAATCTTATTTCCATTACACAAATGAACAATTCTTCGAAAGTACAAATGAAAAACCTCCTTTCTGTTGGGTTGTATTATATTCTTTCCACGACTAGCCCACATAATTAACTAGGGGGTTAGAAGGGGGGCGGAGCCCCCCCTTTTTTGCATTGATTGTGTAGTGGGGGGGGTCACAGGGGGTTTGAGGGGTGCAGGCAACCCCACTCTATGGGGTCCGGGGCAGTGCCTCAGAAAATTTTGGTTTTGGACACTATATTAGGTTGGGTGGACCTACCCATGGTTTTGTGCATGTTTTTCGCACATGGTTTTGGACGCGATGGTTTTCGGTCCATGGTTTTGGACACGATGGTTCTCAGTCCATGGTATTGGGTGCTTCAACATGTATAAATATGTATTGTAACACTAAAAGGAACATAATGAAAAATCAAGCTGGTAGTCCCGGTTTTGGGATCCAGGGGAAATCTCTGTGTATATGTGTTTTACGTGTTATGCTCTTGCATTGTTTATTTTATGTGTTTTAGAATTCATATGCAGGTAATTTCTGTATGGGGTTAAAACCTACATTTGGTATCAGTGTTGTTTTGGCTTCAAGGGGATGCCTTTGTTGCTGAGGGGTTTCGCTCAGGCCTGTGGTAGACCCTGTTCAATGTGAGATTTGCGAGATCGATTTTGGTGGTGAAAGAAGATGGCGAGTAGTGGAAAGATAGAGATAGAGAAATTGAATGGCCAGAGTTTTGAGTTGTGGAAACTCAAGATTGAGGATCTATTGGTGGATAAAAATCAGTGGATTGCAGTAGATCCATGTACTAAACCAATGGGAGTGTCCGATGAAGAATGGAAGAAATTAAATCAGAAGTCAAAGAGCACAATACGATTGTTTGTCTCAGATTTAGTATTACTGAATATATCAGGGGAAGCTATGGCTAAGGCTTTGTGGAACAAGTTAGGGACTTTGTACCAATCTAAGTCTCTGGTGAATAAACTGTTCCTGTGGAAAAAGCCGTATAACTTGAGGATGAACGATGGAGACTCGGTGACAGAGCATCTGAACGCATTTAATACTGTGGTAAGTCAGTTATTATCTGTTGATATTAAAATTTCAGATGAAGATAAGTGCATCAGTTTGTTGTGTTCTCTACCAGACTCGTGGGATAGACTGGATATTGCAATAGGTAGCAATGCAACGGCTTTGCAGTTTGATGAATAGTCTCAGCCTTGCTGACGGAGGAGATGAGACAGAAAAATATGGACAACCAAAATGGTGATGCCTTGTCTGTACGAGGATGGTCCCAGAACAGAAACAAAAATAAGTCATCGAGTGGGAGACCTAAATCTAGAGGGAGATCTAAATCTCCAGGAAAACCTACAAAGGTGGTGATGCTGGAAATGCAGAAAGGAAAGGCACTTTCAGAAGAGTTGTAAATTTAAAGCTCCTGATAAAGGAAAGGGATCTGATGATGCTCCTTCTGCAGAGTCAAAAACCACCTTAGATGAAGGTGGGGATGTGTACTTGGCTTCTTCAGTACACATGTAGATCATGAGGCATGGTTGATTGACTCAGGTGCATCCTTTCACTTCACTCCCCATAGAGAGTGGTTCTGCGAGTATGAGAAATACGATGGTGGTGATGTCTTCTTAGGAGATGATAGGAAGGCTAGAATCATTGGTCGCGGAAAAGTAAAGTTGAAGTTGCAAGGTGGAAGGGTTAGAACCCTTCCGGGTGTTCTGCATATTCCTGCGTTGGCCAGAAATCTGATTTCTGTAAGCAAGTTGGATGATGCAGGTGTAAAGACAGTGTTCGAGAAGGATACCTGCAAGATGGTTCGAGGAGCACTGGTATTGATGCGGGGAGTTCGGAATGGAACTCTGTACAAGCTGCAAGGTAGCACTGTTGTTGACGAGTGCAATAGTTCTATGGTTCTTGAAAATGGAGCAGAAAATCTAGTGGTCTCTGGAGAGAAGACCATGTTGTGGCACAAAGGGCTTGGACATATTGGAGAGAAGGGCCTTCGAATACTTCATGGTAAAGGTTATGGTAGAAGGTATGAGTAATAGCTCTCTAGATTTTGATTTCTGTGAAAATTGTGTATATGGGAAGCAGAATCGGGTGAGTTTCCCCTCTGGTGGTAAGAGGGTGAAACAGATATTAGAGCTTGTGCACAGTGATGTGTTGGACCTGTGAAAGTTCCATCACTGGGTAAGTCTGTGTACTATGTATCATTTATAGATGACTTCTCAAGGAATACATGGATATATTTCCTTAAGAAGAAATCTGAAGTCTTTGACAGGTTTAAAGAATTTAAGGCTCTGGTGGGAAATCAAACAGAGAAGAAGATA
>APFE031357945.1:0-18982 GCA_000404065.3 Pinus taeda
CAGGATAAATATGGGAAAGCCTCAACCACCCTCAAAAGAGCTTATCACCATTGAAGATTCTCCTACTGCCAAAAAGGAGGAATCTCCATCCAGAACTCCCATCACCTATGAAAGAGGAAGCCCTAAATCTTCCACTTGGAGGGAAAGGATAAAATTACAGGACTCCAAAACTATCCTATAGGAGGCATAGACCACCATACAAGAGACCTTGACAAAGCTACAGGAGACTAAGAAACTTGAGAAAAATGTAGAAGATTAGATCAAGGGGAGGGATGAAACAACAGGGATACTAGAACCTAACCCACATCCTAGTTTAGGCTCTTATTACAACCTTCTAGAAGGAGGGAGAATTGTTGGGTATCAGAGGTCCCGTGTAAGGGTTTTGGGGCAGAAAGCCCAAAAATAGGATTAAATAATTGTAAAAACTCCGCTCAAAGCGTGGAGAGCGAATTATAATAGTTTGAGTCAAAGGGTAGTCTGCCTAGAAATCATGTAAAGAAATATAAATAGAGTCAGCCCGCACAGGGATCGCGGGCCAAGGAAAGGTATAAATAGAGCGCAGCTCTATGAGGGAAAGGCAGTTCCTTTTGGAGAAAAAATGGAATGTAATGGGTTCGTGAAGAAAATATATTGAAACCGTCTGTAAGTCTGTGTAGAGGGATAAGGGTAGCAGGTAGAGGCTCTGCAGCTGTGTGCGTAGAGGTCTGGAAAGTCTGCAGCTGTGTGCGCGGACCCCTGCAGCTAAGTGCACAGGGAAGATCTGAATGTATTAAGGATAAAGTGGAAATAATGATAAGTTCCTTTCGCAATTCTACGTTTCTTCCGAGTTGTTATCATACTTGTTTAATTTAATCTGCTTATGGTTTAAATGAATGTAAATATGGGTTCATTTTAATGCGTGAATCAGTTGTGTTGGTTAAATGTTTGCTTAAAGACCTTGGTAATTGGTAACTACTTCATCTAATAGAAAAGCACACTAATAAGAAAGATATAATCAAGTTGGATCTATGTGGACACCAAACAGCGCGGAGCTGTAAACCAGTGCGTGAAAACTTCAGACCACACCAAGACATCCCTAGGGTGCAGAAACATGGTTCCAGCCCCCTCCCCTGCTAGCTCGAGTGAGACCTCAGTCCGCGCTGGACGGGCTGGTGCCGAAAGGGCCGGTAGCTGCGGGATTTATTTGGCTAAATAACTCTTCCGAACCTAGGCCCATATAAGCCAACAAATGGTTCTGTTGCCAGGACCAGGATCTACCTAAGGGGTGTGTAATGTGGGAACACTAGAATCCTACGAAGAAAGAACTCGAAGATTGGTGGGATCTGAAGCTTCACGAGTTCACAGATCAGGAAAATAGAAATTCACGGATATTGGAGGAACAATGGTTGGATTGCTATATATTCATGGATATACATGAGATCTTCTTCGTAACATTCCTGATAGAATTGTACGAGTGGATTACGAATTTAGCTGATAACGTGGGAAGGTGCAAATTAGACCAGCCGATAGTGTGGACTCTAGAACTGGTGCGCAGGTTGGAAGCCACCGAAGATAGACTTGCGTGCACAGTAGACCACTGGTTAGATTGGATCATAGGAGGATTTATCACTGAATTCGTGATAGATACAACTATAAGTTACAGCGAAGCAAAAAGGCAATTTCTCCAAGGACCATGGGGTACATCAAATATTTGAACACTTGGATTAAGATGTTGTTGTGCGAAAAGCGGATTCTACGTGTATATTGATGTCTAGAGTAACGCAGAGTGGAAAGGGTTATCAAAGAACAAGAGAAGTAGAAAACATCCTGTTGATTTCTATCTCACGGGAAAGTGAGGAGGATCTTGCTAGGTTCTCACCAAGAAGTGCAGTTCGATTGATTAAAGAATGCTTCCCACTGACACCACCTCCGTCTACACCACCACCCACTTCATCCGCGTCAAGTCCGTCCACACCAACACCCCCGCCACCCCCTCCACCACCAAAAGCTAGGATGGCGACCGCAGTCAAGTTACCGACATTTCAGGGTGTAGGGAATGAAGAGCCAAGTTGGTTCTGGTTTGTGATAAAATCTGTATGGGATGCACAAGCTGTAACAAATGAAAACATTAAAAAGGCCACACTGGTCAGTGCACTATAGGACCGCGCACTGACATGTTATATAAAATACTCAACCGACCATCCGAATGAGGGAATAGCAGTGATCCAAGACACGATAGATAAAGAGTTTGGCCGACCAAAGTCTGAAGTCTAGTTGGTCATTGGATTCAAGGAGATAGCAATGTTGCCTAGTGAAACTCCATGGGATTTGGACCAAAGATTAAAGAGTACTATTCGCAAAGCTAACATGAATTTAATAGATGGGCAGCATTGTATGTGGTTTGTGGCATCCTTGACGCCCCATTTGAGGACGACTTTTTCAAAACATAAGATCTCAACCCAAGACGAGGAACTGGAGACAACAATGAGGTTACATGCGACCGCAATACCAGACCCAGGGTTGGGAATTTAGCAAATCCATGCACACCTTCAAAACTTGAGCCTGGAAGTGCAAAGTCTAAAGCAAGGAAGAATGTCCCGACCAGAGGTACGCCCAGAGGTAGTTTGTATTAAATGTAAGAGCCAAACACACTAAAAGGACCATTGTTTGGTTTTCTCGAACTATCTGGTGGGAGGAGGCCCGATTCCGTTAAAAGTAGAAGTACAAGCGGGACCAAGTACTATGCAGGAGCTCTGGTGCACGATTTTCCAGGAGGGAGGGAAGCACACGACAGATAACTGCCACCTATTACAGAAGTACACCCAGACCTCACAACAGTTGTATTGCAACCATTTTCGATTGGTGGGACACGATGAATGAACATGTCAAAGTTATGACTTAATGCTAGAGAGAACCCCAGCCTACTGGATGCAGACTGAAGTGTGGGGAGGATTCCAACGACGTGGCCAGGGAAGAGGATTGGGGCCTGGATGGGGCCGAGGACAGTTAATTTGTTATAATTGTGGTGGACAGGGGCACTATGCTCATGACTGCACTAACCCAACCAGGCTCTCATGTCCCTACTGTGAACAATTTGATCACGAATTGGTGGATTGTCCAACCTTAATTGCCCAATTGAGCGAAAAAGGAGTACTCCAATCTCCACCAACCCAGAATATCCAAATGATGTGTGCAGAACCTCGCAAAGAGGATCCTAGTATAAATATGGTTCTAAGAAGCGGTGCAACGGTAGGAGGGAATGGAGGTAGGAAAAGGTGCGACACACCTATGCATAAACATAACACTGAGTTGGAACAGGGGAAGATAGGGGCAAGAGAAGCTCAGCAGGGCTTCATGAAAGCGTCTACACTAGCTAGGAGGGATCGAATGGAGTCAAGAGTGGACTCCTCCATGATCACTACCTTTCTTGAAACTTGCATGAAGTTTCTGCGTGATCGTAATGTTGTGCAAGGATTGCAAGAGCTGATCACTAGGTGTGTTGGATCAAGTGAACTCGAGGTCATCCAGAAGATAAGAAGACATGCTATGTGCACTAGGAGAGAGATGAGGTTGACGGCACAAATTGGTGACTATGAAATTGATCAAGTTATCCTGGATTTAGGCTCGGATGCAAATGCATTACCTAAACAAACTTGGGAGCGTATGGGCAAGCCCGCACTGCAATGGTCCCTGATTCAATTACGAATGGCTAAACAACAAAAAATCTTACCAATGGGCTGATTGCAAGGAGTGACGGTGGATATCGATGGTGTGAGTACTCAGGCTGATTTCGAGGTCATCGAGATTATTGATGACAACAATCCTTACCCTGCACTACTCGAAATTGATTTGGCCACAGACATGAAAGGGATCATTAACTTGAAAAGATGCAAGATGACATTCGAAAAGAAGTCACTACGGGTAGTAGTTTCATTGGATCCAGTGGGAGGGGAATGCTATACTGAACCCGTACGCGACGAAGGAAGTGATGATGAACCGAATTGCATTTATCAGATAACAACGCAATGCTTAGATCAAATGCAGTCCATCGATAATAGAAGAACCTTGTGGGAACGAGATAGTATTTTCACTACAGATTCTGAGGAGGAGGCAGAGCGATGGCAAAATCGACTACAGGTAGTTACAACAATCAACTGCAATATGGTGACTCGGTTGGTATGACATGTAGCAACAGAAGAAAGACCCCGACCAGAGGAGAATGGCATGACCATCGAAGCGTAGCTTAGCCCTCTCGGTACATTATGCATAATACGGGAGCAACCCAGTGTACTGAAAGACAAGTTGTGCGCACCTAGAGGAGAGCCACATAAGTTGGGATATAGACAATAGTTTCAAGTTCGGATTAGAGGACGTGCATAGTGGCCATGACAACATAAAATAGTAGAGTGAAATATACAGATGCACATCAGACAACTGACAACCCAACTGAACTTGCGCGAAACATAAGGTCACAATGCTGGGAGGGACCGTCTCTTTACAGCCCGACTAACCACTGCTAGTGCAGCCCACTCCACTGATGGCAATGCCCTTGATAGAGTTCAACAGCTTTGGGTAACCATTCTACATGGGAAAATCCAACTTGATAAGTTATAAGAAACTGGGGCCCAACTCCGTGCATAAAGTAGGAAGCTGGACAAAGCAATTGCAGAATTGTAGTTAGAAGTTGCCTACCTAGATTAAGGAAAGGAATTACCAAAGGAAACCGACATGGCTGGCTCTCCTACCCCGTTATAAGCACAGACCCCACTAGCGTCGTTGCGATCGCACCCAAAAGTGAAGGGATGCATGCACCATAATTCAGTAGTAGGATTGAGGGAACGTACAGGGTGCTCGCAACCCGGGCGAGTCGAGAAATAGAAGACTAGTACTAGGGGTTCGCCCACCTGACTATCCGTCGGAGACCCAGCCCCAATGCCCCATGCAGTTGAAAGAGGTCACGGGATAATAATCTAGGCTACTATAAAGTCATGCGACATAACCATCACATACATACAAAAACCGCATCTGCGTCCCTGGGGTTTTGCTATCGCAAAGGAAAGATGGAAAGCGACCATTGCAAGTACTATTTATGAAATAATGACCCATTTAAAGCACTACAAAGCTAGTCGTGGAAAATTAATAGAACTAGTACAAACTCAATATGGAACAAGCTGCCACAAGTTTTACACGAGCAATTTGCATGAATTGAAACAGGTGGCAATCAGTACATTTGAAATCCACATGACTTATAAATCACCAAAGGGACTCCACTGGGTGGCCTACGCTCCGAAAACATAGATGGAGTTGTTCATTATCTCTGCACAAGGCATGCACCCGAAGGTAGTAATCTGGCCAATGGAAAGGCAAGACTCTCTAAAGAATATGGGGATGATAGCTGCGGGCATCTCGCACACTGCAGCATCACCAGTAGAGGATGTATCAGGAAAGAGGGAACATGAAGCAAAATTGGTTCAAAGGCCGTCGCCTCGACCAGGAGCAGGTCGATGCACTACAATAGAAAAATGAAAGGATAGACAGACGGCGACCACAGGTTGATATGAAGTTAATAAGTTGTCTCTGATGCCCCTCAAATATTGGCATCTTGTAGACAGCAGCCAAGGTCTTACAAAATCGCAACACAAGCTGCAGCAGACAGTGCGAAGAAACAATACGAAGGTCGGAAGTGGTTGCGGTGGTACTAGGAGGTCCCGTATGCGGCTCCCCAACTCACGTTAAAATCCTATGAGGGGGTGTTCTATGTTAACCAAGCAGAGCAAAATGAGCATCATCGGTTGTGAGACATGGTAGACACACAAAAGCAGGAGCTGGGTGAAGCATTGTAGGAGACATTGAAGGAGCAGTATAATGATGAGTGTCACTCAAAGGGAGGCGAACCACGAAGCTAGGATAGAGCATCTAGCCATGGCAACAAGTGACTCGGGACAAGTCACAAAGATTGTGTTGGGGGACTATTGGGTAGCGAAGGTCCCGCGTAAGGGTTTTGGGGCAGAAAGCCCAAAAATAGGATTAAATAATTGTAGAAACTCTGCTGAAAGCGTGGATCGCGAATTATAATAGGTTGAGTCAAAGGGTAGTCTACCCAGAAATCATGTAAAGAAATATAAATAGAGTCGGCCTGCGCAGGGATGGTGGGCCAAGGAAGCATATATATAGAGCGTGGCTCTATGAGGGAAAGGCAGTTATTTTTGGAGAAAAAATGGAATGTAATGGGTTTGTGAAGAAAATAGATTGAAAGCGTCTGTAAGTTCGAGTCGAGGGATAGGGGTAGTAGGTAGAGGCTCTGCAGCTATGTGCGCAGAGGCCTCAAAAGTCTGCAGCTATGTGCATGGACCCCTGCAACTGAGTGCATAGGGCAGATCTGAATGTATTGAGGATAAAGTGGAAATAAAGATAAGTTATTTTTGCAATTCCGTGTTTCTTCTAAGCTGTCATAATATCTGTTTAATTTAATCTTCTTATGGTTTAAATGAATGTAAATCTAGGTTCATTTTAATGCGCGAATCAGTTGTGTTAGTTAAATGTTTGCTTAAAGACCTTGGTAATTGGTAACTACTTCATCTAATAGAAAAGTGAACTAATAAGAAAGATATAATCAAGCTAGATTTGTGCAAATACTGAGTAGCACGGAGCTGTAAACTAGTGCATGAAACCTCCAGACAACACCAAGACATCCCTAGGGTGCGGAAACTAGGTTCCAACACCCTCCCCTGCTACCTCGGGTGAGACCCCAGTCCACGCTTCGCGGGTTGTTGCCGAAAGGGCCAGTAGCTGCAGGATTTGTTTGGCTAAATAACTCTTCCGAACCTGAGTTAGGCCCATATAAGTGAACAAGAATCATCCCACAAAAGTTTGCAGTCCCTCTTTTCTTTGAGCTGGAAAAAGAAAGAGTGAGGAGCCACAGATGGATGCAAATTTCAAAGTCCAAAGGGGCGGAAGACATTGGACACATGGAGAGCAAGCTGGGAGAGATGGGCAGAGAGCTGGCCACTGTAAAACATGCAGAAGCAATCAAAAGATCTCATTTGGAAGTAGAGGCTGAAATGTTAAGAAAACAACTACAAGAATGGGGAACCCCAGTAGAAACTGAAATGTTAAGAAACTAGTTGCAAGAAAGGGAAACCCCGATAGAAACTGAAGTATTGAGAAAACAACTGCAAGAAAGGGAACCTCAAGGAGAAAATGAGATATTAATATTAAGGAGATAGCTACAGGAAATAGAAGCCCAATTAGCCTGCATGGCCAGCTGGGCTATGGAGGCACTGCAGTGCAGACAACCAGCCAAATCATATGCGGTATACCTCAAAGATCAGTGGCTCCAGTTCCAAATCAAGACTCTGGCCCAGAGAGGCACCATACCTTTTCAGGATTATGGCCAATTCATGGATCTATGTGACCATATTTCAGCAGAGGACAAGGAAAAGCTGGTAAATTTTTATTTACATAAAATGGCCCTTACTGATATGAACCTATGGGACCCCAATGCTATGTTAAGAGACTTGCAGCTGATGGCCACGACATCTTGGATGAGCCATGACGAGAAGAGGGCAACATAAATCAAGAGGTTAATGGAAAAAGAGCTAAATTAACCCTTAATGATCCGAGCTAAGCCACTAGACCCCATGGCTTTCATCAGTGCCCACCAGCACCTTGCAGATAATCCTCAAAGTGTCCCTAAGTATATCAATGAGCAGGCCCAGACTATTGCAAATTTTGAGGACATGGAGAGATTGTTTGGAGATGAATGCATTCATACCTGCATGAGAAGGTGGAACACATTGCCACACAGCCTACAGATCAGGGAGTATCACTCCCCAAATAGGATGAGAGAAGCCTTGAGGAGAGTGCCACTGTATAAGCACTCTATGAAAAGTTTGAAGGCCAATTGGATTGGCCTCAAATTCAATCCTCCACTATTGCTAGGACTACTAGAAGGTGTAAAAGAAGAAGAAGAACATAAACAGTGGGAAGAGGTGGATAGAAAGGCAAGATTCCATGATAAAGAGGATATCACATCAGAAGCATGGGATGTCAGGGAATCCTCCTGTAGATCCTCCTGTAGATCCCTTGCAGCCTCCTGTAGAATTTCCTGTGAGTGATTTTTTGGATTCCGATTTCAGGGGAAGTCTTCAGATGGTTACCAGAGGCTTCTTAGGACCCCTCCACACCTTCTAACACCTTTACAAAAACCAAATCTGCCCTCCATTGCCACCAAAGCTCTGCCACAATCACAAACAGACAAAATCACATGCATAACAATTTCACATAAAACACACAAAAACACAAAAAAATGTTCTTCTCTCATCTTCTTCTGAGAATAAGCTTGAATAGATGTAATTTACCATTTCAGTAGTCAATGGCACTCATTTCATTAGTTTTCATCTCTTTTTTTGCAAACGTAGGGTTAGTTGGAAAAATTAGGGTTTGTTAGGGTTTGCATTACACTCCAGTCTTCTTTCTCTTTCTGCAAGTAGAATAGTCTTTGTAGAGTTAGCTTTCTTTCATCACAGTTAAAAGCTTCTTCTGGAAACTCATAGAAGTTGGCTTGAGATCCTAGTGATCTTGTGCCAGCAGACCAAGTGACAGCCTGCAGTAAGAGCTAGTACTTGTGCATACAACACAGTCGCTTCCAAGTTTGTTACGAACTACCGGGTTGATAAAAGTAAAGTAGGAAGCCCCAGGAGTTGCAGCATTATTGCTGCAATACTGGTGCTCGCCAAGGTCGAGCTGGGAGGTCTTCACACGAAGATCTTGATGCCCGTAGAGTGACTCGAGGGCAAGTCACCATGTTTGTGTTGGGGGCTTGTTGGGAACGGGTTCCCCCAAGAGCACTTTTGGGGCTAAAAGCCCATGTTTTGGGATAATTTTGTAATAAAGTTGTAAAGTCTCCACATTTTGTGGCCACGGAGCGCAAAGGTGTGAAGACTCTTAAAGAGTTGTCCTCCCTTATTTTGTAAAGAGTCAAGTCAGCTGTAAAGATCTACCCATGGTCCATGGACAATGGGATTGTGTAAAAAGGAGATAAGTAAGTAAGCTCTGAGCATTGAGGAGTGAAGTGTGAAGCATTGGAGTTTTGGTAGAGAAGTCTAAGTGTTTCGGGCCTTAGCGTAGGTAGAGACTCTATAGGTAAGTGTGTAGAGGCCTAGGGTGGAAGTCAGCAGCTAAGTGCACAGACCCCTACAGCTGTGTGTGTAGGGTGGATAGAGTCTGTATTAAACTGGAAGATATCAATAAAGAGAAGTATTTTTCAATTACTGTATATTTAGTTCCTGTTAATGCATCTGATTATATTGCGTTTTGGTTTTAATTTACAATGTTCATGTGATCCGCAAATATATGTGATTATATTGGTTAACTGAATGCAATTAAGGATCTCATTTTACGTGGCACTAACTGTGATTGATTAATAAGATAAGTAAAACACTTGAGATAACTTGGGAACCTATACAATACATTATCATAGTTGCGCAAAAATACCTGGACCATGGGTTAAGGCTATGGGAAGGTCAATCGTACACCTTCGCGGAGGTACTGAAGCATGGAATAAAGGGTAGACTGACAGAGACCTAAGGCTTAACGACCTACACGGAAGTAGGGAAAGAGGGTATAAAGCGACATCACAACCATCTCAGGGTGCAGAAACTTGGTTCCAGCCTCCCCCCATACTACTTTGGATGAGAATTTGGTCCGCACTCCGCGTACTGATGTCAAAAGGGCCAGTAGTGTAGGGATTTGTTTGGCTAACTAGCGCTAAACCTGCGTGAGGCCCCACAAAGCCAAGAAGAAATGGAGCTATCATTGACAAGGCATATCAGTTGATCCATGTATATTGCTAATGACATACATCGTATGTCAGTGATTGGAACAAATGAAAAAACCCATTTATTTTTTATTATATCAAACTAGTATATTGTATACCTGTACCGAGGATAATCTTCATACTATTTGTCCAAATACAGCCAAAGCAATTTACTTTTATAAAAAATGCCATTATTAGGGGGTGAAGTGCCACCAAATGGAACTACAACCCTTTTCCATACCCTATCAAGACTACATCAAATATAAAATCTAGACTGCATTCTATCATACATATGTCTTAGAACAAACCAGTCATATTTTATGTTGCTTACATTTTCCAATAATCAAAAGAATCCCCACTCTCCAATTCATATTGGGCCTATGTTTTTAAAGGCCTTTGTAAATGGATTCGGTATGAAATAGTTGAGTGTATGGGAGAATTTTGTTGGTAACGATAAAACCACCATTGGTACAACAATAGACTCTACTCTGTATCTTGAATCTATGAATCACAAATGAAATTTAGATATGTGCCCACTCTGATTAAGGTATTCAGGAGAAAAATAATTGTCTTCACTATTAAGGAAAGGAACCATAAATCCAAATTCATTCGTGCAGACATGCTCGGAATGTAACAAGAAAGAAGGGTTTTGCAAAACATTCTCCATTTCTTACAAACAGTGCTAAACTTTATCACAACCGATAAAGGCAGGCAGAGGAAGACAAGTTAAAGAATTTCGAATGGAAGACAACTCCTAATAGATGGATCCATGACCAAATAATGAAATCAACTAATAGAAAAAAAACACATTTGATAACAAGAAAACAATTTAATGTTGAATCAAATTAAAAGTAACATAAATACATAATTTACCATTTACACATACAGAAAAACTTCACATATACACATTGTATAAAATCAAATGAGCGATCATAACATTATTACAACACCGAACACAATTCCACAAATTTTTAAACCTAATCTCTACAATTGAATATTATTAATGTTAGTAAACCTATAATTATGTTTATATTAAGGTCTATGTTTAATATTGATGCTACAATGTGATGTAGGAGCATCCAGCTCAGAAATTTCATTATATTTTAGTAGACATGGGGGATCTTGTGTTTTCAAGGGAGTTGTTTTCCTAAGAATTAAATTAATGTAATTATTAATGTTTTTGCATGATTTTAATGAGAGATATTTAGAATAATAATTAATTAGATATTGTGAGGCATATTGTAAATGTTCTCGAATGTTAGCAAACATGAGAGAATTAGGATAGTTGGGAGCTCATAGGGATTGGTAGATTTGGAAATTAACTGTAAATCTTCAATTAGGAATTAATTGATGGAGTTGAGAGATTTTAGGATTTCGTTGAGTAGAAGGAGGATTTGAAACCAGAATTGGTTTGAGAACCTTTGATATAAAATGTAAGCCTCAAAAGGCATGAAAGGAAGGGAAATAGGATGAAAAAAGCAATTTAGATAGGAATAGATAGGGTTGATTGTAGCCTACGGGCATATAGGGAAATAGAGGCCACTCATATTGGAAATTAGGCCTGAGAGATGAACCTGTGTAAATAATTGTTTACGAATATAGAAATTTGATTTCAAAGCTATGTAGACTACATATGTGATTAAATTATAATTATTTATAGAAAGAGTGTTTTTACATAAGATATATGTGTCTAGACAAAACCGAGAAGGACAGAGTGCCGAGACAGCGTACAAAGAAACAAATTGGAGGTAAAATAGTTCCAATTATGGACTATAATTAAGCTCTAGAAGGATGGGTAGCACTTAAGAGGACGCGGAAGTAAGCTGTGGAGGCAGTCAACAAAAAGAAGATAGATCAAGGAAGCAAATCTTTGAGGAAAGGCCTTTTTTGTTAGTAATTCATCTTGGTTTCAACCCTTCACACATTGAAATTGATTCTCATAGACCATGGAGCAAAGAGATTTTGGCTGGGAAAGACCCATAGGGAAGATAGGTTACATACTATCTGCAAACCACTTAGACATCATTTGTGGAGATGATCAATGCTATTGGCATTGGCCATTTAGATAGGACGTAGATTTGAAGAGGCTGAAAAATTGTTAATGATTCGTTGAGTGGGATAGAAAGTGGCATCGACTATAGGGTTTAACTACAAATATGGTGTACAAAGCGGTGATTTTTCTCAAATTTGGAGAAGAAACTGTGTGAGTGGAGTGGAGTTCCGATCAAGGTTTCTATTACAATGCCAGACGGAAATCAGATGGTATTCAAGTAGCTTTTGATGGAGGAAGCACGAGAAAGGGATGTGCATACTTTGTTTGTATTGACGAAGCGAAGAGCTCTTTAATTGATCATGTAGAAATTTCTACCAAAATTCCTGGGTTGGATAGGGTGAGGCTTTCACTAGAGAAATCAGTGTTGAATAACTCTAGGGTATTGGTTGTAAGTGGGTGATTCATGGGCATTTAAAGTGTAGACATGTCATTAACGAGGATGATCATTTTTTTGGATAAAAGTAGGCCTGTGCAGTGATGCAGGGTCTCAAAGTGATTGCACGTATAGAGGGAAAGCTAGAAGAACGAGAAGTAGGGAAGAACGTTTGATGTCTGTTATGAACAGCTAAAGGCATTGCAATAATATTCCTAGCTACAATGATATGGTATGCCTATGATCTTGTCCGTGTTATTGTTATAAGGAAAGTGGCTTCTTCTCAGTAGGCCCAACAAGTTTATGTAGGAGTCTATGAACGACTAAGCAAGAACATTTATGCCAAAGTTGCATTTTAGTTGTTGAAGGAGGAAAGTGTGAAGGAGATTATAGATCAGGTAGCAGAAGTGTGGGGAAGACTGTGTGAAATAGAGTACAGGGTTCCTGTTCACCAGTTCTATTCCTAATCCCTAGGTTTTGTTCCTGTTCCAGGAAATCATATCCTATTCTCAACTCTAGCGTCTCATGCATTCAACAAAATTGAAGAGAAATTAGTATCTGGGTTTTAAGGAACAGAGCCTTGATATGCTCTAGTATTCCTTGATCACAGCCAGGTATTGTAGGGAGCACAAAAACTCTAAATTTGATCCTTCCTTGTCAAATTTGAAGATTGATTTTAAGGGCACTATTGTTAAAAAAATGGGGATAGGAAGGATTAGAGTCTCGATCTCGAGACTGGGGATGTAGCTTAGTGTTTTTAGGCTACGAATTATGGAGTATTGACCTGGTAAGTCATCATATGGTATCAGAGCTGAACAAGGAGATTTTGCATGTAAAAGTTCTTTGAGATAAAACTGGAACAAAGTTATGTTTTGAAGTTGCGTATATAGGTGAATGGTAGAATAACTTCAGACATAGATCTTGAAGGTGAGATAGTGTGTTTTATTTTAATTTTGTTTAAAGATTGTGGTTGCAGAATTCAGATTGTAGACAAAGAGAGAGAATCTCAGAAAAATAAAAGAAGCAGTAATGAAGGAAGCTGGTAAAAAAAATTGAGTGAAAGAAGAGTGTGGTAGAACTTTGAAGAATTCCAACAGAAGTTGGATAAAAGAAGAAAAGTAATTGTTTTCAAAGGTGAAAATGAGTTGAGAGAAGTGCTCTAAGAGGTTCTAGAGATAGAGAACTAGTGTTTGCCAAAAGACCAAGTCAAGAGGAGAGCTTGGTGAGGTAAGTGACAACAGCGAGGACTTTCTATTGCAGAGGCTTTAGTACAACTCATAGTGAGTGAGTGAGGAACTCATGAAGATAGAGAAGAATATGGCCACTGATAGCCATAATAGAAGTTCTAAGGAAGACCACAATAGAAGAAAGGTGAGGAAAGAGGATGCTAAGGCAAATGGCATACAGAGAAAATTAAGTGAAGAAGAATCTGAGGGGGAGAATGCCGAGATTGTAGTCCATCTTGAGATATTGATGGAAATGTTGTAGAGAAATAAGGACTACCAAAGATATGGTTGGACCATGAGAAAAAATGTGAAGTGGCAGAGGCTACAGGGGAAGAGAAATCAACAGGTCGATATGCAATTAGCAGAAGAGCTTAAGAAGCTTGGGCAGTTAATGAATGTTAAATTGAAATCTAAATAACTCAGAGACACTAAGTTGAAAATGGATGTTTCCATTTGTGAAGTAGAATAGGGTGAAGTTATGGGTGAAGATGTTTCCTGAAGATTTGTGAAAGATCTTATGAACCATTGTGCCAATTCAAGATAGAAATAATTTTACCTCACTGAGGAAGGAATTATTGATAATTTTCTCAACTATTGGACAAGTTCGGATCAGGAGGAGGATATAAAACCTTGTATTTTTTAATCTAATAATTTTGATGTGATTACAGGTTTTACAGAGGATGGGCAGTATTTTGAAGCCAGGAAAAGCATGGAAGAGAATCTTTCACAAGATAAATACTCTGAAGTAAAGAATGATGGAGAATGTCTCTTGAATGAGAAAAGCAATGAAATATTGCAACAAAAAGAACTTGGAATTATAACTGATAATGAAGTACTTATGAAGTGTCAAAGAGAAATTGAATTGCTGGAATATTTGCTGGAAAACTCAAAGTATGACAGTGTGATTGCAGAGGAAGGAGTTCACTACAATGGACAAGAGAAAAGAGACATCATTGAAGCAGATGGTGTGGAAGAGAGACTTGTTAACAGTCTCGAGAGTCCTTTAGAGAATTCTTTAGAGAGGCTGAATTAGCATATTGATGTGCTGATAGAGGAGGAAAAAGAATAGCAGCATACTGAAATGTTGCCAAAGGAAGAAGAGGCAATGAGGCCTTATGTTTTTAATTTTAATAATTGTTTTGTGAGTTTAGGTTTTCCTCCAGATACTAGAGGAAATTTGGCACAGATGAGCAGCCAAGTAAAGATGAAAGAGGAAGATTATATGGAAAAGTTTAACCATGGGACAGAGATATTCAATTACTAGAAATAATGCTGGAAAATCAGGATTCGATGAAGGAAGAGTTAACCATAAAAGATAAAGAGCTTGACGAGATGCAGAATGTGAAGATGCAAGAATTAGTGGACAGAAGAAACAACCTGAAGAAAAGAGGAATAGGTAGCAGTAAATGGAAGAGTATGTACGAGCCCAAGGATGTGCTAGAGATGGAGATTGAATAATTATGGCAATTAATGATGAAGTAGTCCAAATCGAGGAGATTCACAGCAACAGGAAGAGTGATCAATCAAAATTTGAAACTGTTTGACAAGGAGAGGAAGGTGAAACGGAAGATAGTAGACATATAACAGTAGCAAAGGAGCAGAGCATTTAGACAACTACAAACAATAGTTTGGGACCCTGGAGGTTTTCTATCAACATATGAGATGGAGGTTTTATATCAACATATGAGGACACATGATTTGGAGATCATCAATGTTTTCAACCTTGGGATTCTGATGCAGGAGCATCCGGCTTAGAAATTTCATTATATTTTAGTGGACATGCAGGTTCCTACATTTTCAAGGGAGTTGGTTTCCTAAAAATTAAATTAATGTAATTATTAATGTTTTGCGTGATTTTAATGAGAGATATTTAGAATAAGAATTAATTGGATATTGTGAGGCATATTGTAAATGTTTTTGAATGTTGGAGAACATGAGAGAATTAGGAAAGTTGAGATCTCATAGGGATTGATAGATTTGGAAATTAATTGCAAATCTTGAATTAGGAATTAATTGATGGGGTTGAGAGCTTTTGGGATTTTGTTGAGCAGATGGAGGATCTGAAACCAGAATTGGTTTGAGAACCTTTGATATAAAATGTAAGCCTCAAAGGCATGAAAAAAATGGAAATAGGATGAAGAAAACAATTTAGATAGGAATATGTAGGTTACCTTCCTACGAGCATATAGGGAAATAGAGGCCACTAGTATTGGAAATCAGGCCTGAGAGAAGAACCCGTGTAAATACTTATTTACGAATATAGAAATTTGATTTCAAGATTGTGTAGAGTACATATATGATTAAATTGTAATTATTTATAGACAAAGTGTTTTTGCATAAGATATATGTGTGCAGACGAAATCGAGAAGGACAAAGCGCTAAGATAGCATACAGAGAAAAAAATTGGAGGTCAAACAGTTCCAATGATGGACTGTAATTAAGCTCTGGAAGGATGGGCAACGCTTAAGTGGACACGGAAGTAAGTTGTTGAGGCAGTCAACAAAAAGAAGATAGATTAAGGAAGAAAATATCTAAGGAAATGCATTTACTATTAGCAATTCATCTTGGTTTCAACCATTCACGCATTGAAATTGATTCTCATAGACCATCGAACAAAGAGATTTCGGCTAGGAAAGACCCACAAGGAAGATAGGTTACATGCTATCTGCAAAGAACTTAGATATCATTCATGGAGACGATCAACGCTATTGGCATTGGCCACTTAGACAGGATGCAGATTTGAAGAGGCTGTGAAATTGTTACTGATTCGTTGAGTGGGATACAAGGTGGCATCGACTGTAGGGTTTTATCTCCAAATATGGTGTACAAAGAAGTGATTCTTTTCAAATTTGGAGAAGAAATCTTTTGAGTGGAGTGGAGTGTTGATCAAGCTTTTGGTTACAACGCCAGACAAAAATTAGTTGGTAATTGAGTAGCTTTTGATGGAGGAAGCAGGAGAAAGGGATTTGCATGCTTTGTTTGTATTGACCAGGTGAAGAGCTCTTTAATTGATCATGTAGAAATTTCTGCCAAAAATTCCTGGGTTGGAAAGGGTGAGGCTTTCACTAGAGAAATTGATGTTGAATAACTCTAGTGTATTGGTTATAAGTGGGTGATTCATGGACATTCAGACCGTAGACATGTCATTGGCGAGGATAAATAGTTTATTGGATAAAAGTAGGCCTATGTAGTGATGCAAGGTCTCCAAGTGGTTGCATATATAGAGGAAAAGCTAGAAGAATAGGAAGCAGGGAAGATTGTTCAATGTCTGTTATGAACAACTAAAGGCATTGCGATAATATGCCTAGCTGGAATGATGTGGTATGCATATGATCCTATCTGGGTTATTGTTATAAGGAAAGTGGCTTCTCCTCAGTTGGCCCAAGAAGTTTATGTAGCAGTCCGTGAACGGCTAAGCAAGAACTTTTATGCCAAAGTTGCATTTCAGTTGTTGAAGGAGGAAAGTGTGAAGGAGATTATAGATCAAGCAGTGGAAGTGTGGGCAAGACTGTGTGAAACAGTGTACGGGGTTCCTGTTCACCAGTTCTATTCCTAATCCTTAAATTTGCTCCTGTTCCAGGAAATCCTATCCTATTCTTAACTCCAACATCTCATGCATTCAACAAAATTGAAGAGAAATGAGCATATGGGTTTTAAGGAATAGAGCCTTGGTATGCCCTAGTGTTCCTTGATCACACCCAAGTATTGTAGGGAGTGCAAAAACTAGGAATTTGATCCTTCCTTGTCAAATTTGAAGACTGATTTTAAGGGAATTATTGTTGAAAAAATGGGGATAGGAAGGATTAGAGTCTTGATCTCGAGACTGGGGATGTAGCTGAGTGTTCTCAGGCTACAAATTATGGAGTATTTACCTGGTAAGCTCATCATTTGGTATCAGAACTGAACATGGAGATTCTGCATGTAAAATTTCTTTGAGATAAAATTAGAACAAAGTTATGTTTTGAAGTTGTGTATACAGGTGAATGGTAGAACAATATAAAACATAGATCTTGAAGGTGAGATAGTGTGTTTTATTTTAATTTGGTTTGAAGATTGTGGTTGCAGATTCAGATTGCAGACAAAGAGAGAGCATCTCAACAAAAGAAAAGAAGCAGTAATGAAGGAAACTGGTAAAAAATTTCTGAGTGAAAGAAGAGTGTGGCAGAACTTTGAAGAATTCCAACATAATTTGGATAAAGGAAGAAAAGTAATTGTTTTCAAAGGTGCAAATGAGTTGAGAGAAGTGCTCAAAGAGGTTCCAAAGATAGAGAACTAGTGCTTGCCAAAAGACCAAGTCGAGAGGAGATCTTGGTGAGGTAAGTGACAGCAGGGAGGAATTGCTGTTGCAGAGGCTTTAGAACATCTCATAGTGAATGAGTGAGGAAATCATGAAGATAGAGAGGAATATGGCTACTGATAGTCATAATAGAAGTTCTAAGGAAGACCACAATAGAAGAAAGGTGAAGAAAGAGGATAACAAGGCAAATGGCATACAAAGACAATTAAGTGAAGAAGAATATGAGGGGGAGGAGGTTGAGATTGCAGTTCATCTTGAGATATTGATGGAAATGTTGTAGAGAAATAAGGAGTACTAGAGATATGGTTGGACCATGAGAAAAAAAGTGAAGTGGCAGAGGCTACAACAGAAGAGAAATCAATAGGTGGATATGCAATTAGCAGAAGAGCTTAAGAAGCTTGGGCAGTTAATGAATGTTAAATTGGAATCTAAAGAACTCAGAGAAGCTGAGTTGAAAATGGAAGTTTCCATTTGTGAAGCAGAATGATGCAGGAGCATCAAGACCCTCTTCATCTGTAAATAGGGAATAAAAAGGGGAGTGTGATTATTTTAAATATTTTGTTATTTTTAATAAAATAGGGAGTGTTTTTAGGCATAAAAGCAATAGATGTGGATAAGGAAGGCTTTTCTATTTTAGAACAGGGAAAAAGATGGAAAAAGCCTCAAGATGCTATTTACCATATGTATTCATTGCATGTAGACTCTTAGCACTTTTAGTTGGGTGATTCTAGATCATGCTTAGTTTTTATAAATTAGGAATGCTCAGAGGCATTGAGGATCAGAGAGAGTGAGAGAGAATGAGGGAGTATGAAGAATAAGAGGACATGAATATGCCATGATTTCTCTTGTAAATATTTTATTTCTTAATTAATTATTCTCATATATTTTTGTGTGCATATGGTTGGTGTGATATTCAGTTAGTTTTATTGTTTTTATTGAAAACCTATGGTTATAACGCTGTATGAAATTTTGGCATCAGAGATCGGGTGAGAGATGAGATGCATGTTTATGAGCAGAGAGTTTAAAGATCCTGGAATTACAGGTCTACCCTGCATCAAGTGGTATCAGAGCCGGAGCAGCTCTTTTTGAAGGTTCAAGTGTTTTTGTTAATTGCATGTGATGATTTTTGGGACTGATAAGTATTGATCTACAGGAATAGTGAAGAAATCTCAGCGGGAAGAAGGAGAAGTGAATGTGGTAGAACCTGAAGATTCAACAGAGGTTGAATAAAGTTGCA
>APFE031357945.1:18992-95362 GCA_000404065.3 Pinus taeda
AAGTGCGAATCACTTTAAATTTGTGAGTTATAAAGTTACACTATATGTTGGGAAAAATTTTCTGCAGTAAATGGTAGAATATGAATTTGCCAGGAATGTGAAATTATAAGCCTCCGCACATGTGTTGAAAATTGCCATCTGTTGAAGTGGAATTGGGAAATTATTTGAGGTGCATGCTTTTATATGCATGAGTGAAGAAAGATCCTGGTTATTGCAGGTTTGCCCTGCATCAAGTGGTATCAGAGCGGGAGCAGCTCTTTTTGAAGGAATAGTGAAGAAATATCAGCGGGAAGAAGGAGAAGTGAATGTGGCAGAACCTGAAGATTCAAAAGAGGTTGAATAAAGTTGCAGATGAGGGAAGCCTACATGAGCAGTGGAGGATGCTCAAAAGGTTCCAGCAAAGGAACTATGATTACCAAAAGACCAGATCCGGAGGGAAGGATTGGTGAGGTAAGTCGCAGCAAGAGAGTTTGCTGTGGCAGAGGCTTCATGCAACGCATAGGTGAAGAAATTTTGGCGATGGAGAAGACTACAAAAAATCATAAAGGAGAAAGCAGGGGTTCAAAAAGATGCCACAGAGATGAGATGACTACAGGAGTTCAAGAAAGAAAGATTGCAGAAATAAAGGCACAGTTACAGGAACTGGAAGAATGGCTGCAGGAGAAGGAAAAGCAAAAAGGAAAATGGATCTTTCCACTGAAGGGAAAGGGAGTAATTTGGCGACAATTGCAGAGGAGGTTGAGGAAAATTCTGATTGCCTTGGTGAGAAAGGGACTTAGAATTCTTGTGCCAGAGATGAAATTTGAAAATCCCACATGCGGATTGGTTCAAAGGAAACTGTTGAAGGAAGCAGTGAGGGCTAAAAAGACTTGCAGTTTAAAAATTGATGAGTTGTGTATGTTTGCAGGTGATGTGATTACAGGTGTTGAGGAGGATGTGCCATCTTATGAAATTGTTACAGCACAAGAGAAAGTTCTTGTGGAAGTGAATCAGTCTGAAGCACAAATAAAGGAAGTAACAATTGATACTGAAAGTTTATGTATGAATGCAGGTGATGATGAGGTGCTTCAGCGATGCTACCGAGAGATTGCATTGTTAGAATATTGGTTGGAGAATCCAGAGTATGACAGGAAGATTGCAGAAGAAAGAGGCCAGTGCAGTGAACCAGAAGAAAAAGTTGCTGAAGAAGTTGCCGATGAAATTGCAGATGAAATTGCAGATGATGAGCCAAAGCATGTTGCAGTCGGATCAGGAACGTTAAAGCTGCGTATTGTTAAAGCTGCGCATTGTGATATAATAAACCTGTGGATATATGTATTCATACCGTGGCCCAGGTCAGTATAAAGCAGAGTAAGAGAGTTGAATCGTGATGAAAAGGTTGTAAGTGTTACATGCATTTACTGTGTATGAATACCATGGGCGGTGGTGGTAAGATAGGTTTCAAAACCGGTTTAAATTTCCGTGACAGTGTTTTATATATATTGTTGGTTGAATAATACAGGTTTAATTCATAACTGTGTATATACCGTGAGCCTATGCGCTATTCCCTTTAAATTTTATGGTGCCGCACATAGACTGTTATATTGGTTGATACATATGGTACTGTGCGTGTTAAAGTGTCAGCAGTTGTTATGAGAATAGGTAAGCGCATGAAATTTGATTTTAAAACATGGAAGGCAGAATGGAAAGGCGCACTACTGTTAAGTGATTGTGAAAAAAAAAACAAGGCGCAATTGGGGTTGAAATTTGATTGTATGAGGAGACTAGATTTTTAATCTCCATAGTTATTGAAGATCCTGCATTCGCGGGGTTCTCCCTACATCACAGAACAAGGTGAAGTTATGGGTGAAGATGAAGACTAGAGATTTGTGAAAGATATTATGAACCATTGTGTGAATTAAAGACAACACGAAGTTTATCTTGCTGAGTAAGGAATTATTGATAATTTTCTCAACTATTGGACAAGTTTCGATCAAGAGGAAGATATAAAACCTTGTATTTTTTAATCTAATAATTTTGATGTGATTACAGGTTTTGCAGAGGATGGGAAGTCTTTTGAAGCTGTCAAAAGCATGGAAGTGTATCTTTCAGAAGATAAATACTCTAAAGTAAAGAATGATGGAGAATGTCTCTTGAATGAGAAAAGCAGTGAATTATTATAGTAGAAAGAACTTGGAATTATAAGCGATGATGAAGTACTTATGAACTGTCATAGAGAAATTGAATTGCTGGAATATTTGTTGGAAAACTCAGAGTATGACATTGTGATTACAGAGGAAGCAGTTCACTACAATGGACAAGAGCAAAGAGACATCATTGAAGAAGATGGTGTGGAAAAGAGACTTGCTAACAGTCTCGAGAGTCCTTTAGAGAATTCTTTAGAGAGGTTGAATCAACATATTGATGTGCCAATAGAGGAGGAAAAATCATAGCAGCATACTGAAATGTTTCCAAAGGAAGAAGAGGCAATGAGGCCTTATGTTTTTTATTTTAATAATTATTTTGTGAGTGCAGGTTTTGTTGCAGATGCTAGAGGAAATTTGGCACAGATGAGCAACCAATTAAAGATGGAAGAGGAAGATTCTATGGAAAAGTTTAATCCATGGGACAGAGATGTTCAATTACTAGAAATAATGCTGGAAAATCAGGATTCGATGAAGGAAGAGTTAACCATGAAAGAGAAAGAGCTTGAAGAGATGCAAAATGTGAAGATGCAAGAGTTAATGGACAGCAGCAACAACCTAAAGCAAAAAGGAAGAGGTAGTAGTAAATGGCAGAGTATGTACCAGCCCAAGTATGTGCTAGAGATGGAGATTGAAGAATTATGGCAATTAATGATGAAGCAGTCCAGATGGAGGAGATTGACAACAACAAGAAGAGTGATCAATCATAATTTGAAACTGATTGACAAGGAGAGGAAGATGAAATAGAAGATAACAGACATATAGCAACATGAAAGGAGCAGAGCATTTGGACAACTAGAAACAAGAGTTTGGGACCCTGGAGGTTTTCTATCAACATATGAGGACACATGATCTGGAGATCATGAATGTTTTTGACCTTGGGAGTCTGATGTAGGAGCATCTAGCTTACAAATTTCATTGTATTTTAGTAGACATGGGGGCTCTTGTGTTTTCAAGGGAGTTGGTTTCCTAAGATTTAAATTAATGTAATTATTAATGTTTTTGCATGATTTTAATTAGAGATATTTAGAATAAGAATTGATTAGATATTGTGAGGCATATTATAAATGTTCTCGAATGATGGAGAACATGAGAGAATTAGGACAGTTGAGAGCTCATAGGGATTGATAGATTTGAAAGTTAATTATAAATCTTGAATTAGGAATTAATTGATGGAGTTGAGAGATTTTAGGATTTTGTTGAGTAGATGGAGGATCTGAAACCAGAATTCGTTTGAGAACCTTTAATATAAAATGTAAGCCTCAAAGGCATGAAAAGAAGGGAAATAGGATGAAGAAATAAATTTAGATAGGAATAGATAGGGTTGATTATAGCCTATGGGCATATAGGGAAATAGAGGCGATTGATATTGGAAATCAGGCCTCAAAGAAGAACCCATGTAAATACTTGTTTACGAATATAGAAATTCAATTTCAAAATTGTGTAGAGTACATATGTGACTAAATCGTAATTATTTATCGACATAGTGTTTCTGCATAAGATATATGTGTCCAGACGAAATCGAGAAGGACAGAGCGTCGAGACAATGTACAGAGAAAAAAATTGGAGGTCAAATAGTTCCAATGATGGAATGTAATTAAGCTCTGGAAGGATGGGCAGTGCTTAACAAGACATGGAAGTAAGATATTGAGGCACTCAACAAAAAGAAGATAGATCAAGGAAGAAAATCTCTGAGGAAAGGCGTTTTTTGTTAGTAATTCATCTTGGTTTCAACCCTTCACACATTGAAATTGGTTTTCGTAGACCGTGGTGCAAAGAGATTTTGGCTTGGAAAGACCCACAGGGAAGGTAGGTTAAATGCTATCTGCAAAGCGCTTAGACATCATTCGTGGAGAGGATCAACGCTATTGACATTGGCCATTTAGAAAGGACGCAGATTTGAAGAGGCTTTGAAACTGTTAATGATTCGTTGAGTGGGATACGAGGTGGCATCGACTGCAGGGTTTTATCTACAAATAGAGTGTACAAAGTGATGATTCTTGTCAAATTTGGAGAAGAAATCGTGTGAGTGGAGTGGAGTGCTGATCAAGGTTTTAATTACAACACCAGACAGAAATCAGATGGTATTCAAGCAACTTTTGATGGAGGAAGCAGGAGAAAGGGATGTGCATACTTTGTTTGTATTGACCAAGTGAAGAGCTCTTTAATTGGTCATGTATAAATTTCCACCAAAAATTCCTGGGTTGGAAAGGGTGAGGCTTTCACTAGAGAAATCGGTGTTGAATAACTCTAGGGTATTGGTTGTAAGTGGGTGATTCATGGGCATTCAGAGTGTAGACATGTCATTGGCAAGAATAATCAGTTTATTGGATAAAAGTAGGCCTATGCAGTGACGCAGGGTGTCAAAGTGATTACACATATAGAGGAAAATCTAGAAGAACGGGAAGCAGGGAAGATTGTTTGATGTCTATTATGAACAACTAAAGGCATTGTGATAATATGCCTAGCTGGAATGATGTGGTATTTGCATATGATCCTATCCGGGTTATTGTTATAAGGAAAGTGGCTTCTCCTTAGTAAGCCCAAGAAGTTAATGTAGCAGTCCATGAACGACTAAGAAAGAATGTTTATTCCAAAGTTGCATTTCAGTTGTTGAAGGAGGAAAGTGTGAAGGAGATTATAGATCAGGCAGCGGAAGTGTGGCGAAGACTGAGTGAAACAGAGTATAGGGTTCTTGTTCTCCATTTCTGTTCCTAATCCATAAGTTTTGTTCTTGTTCCAAGAAATCATATCCTATTCTCAACTCTAGCATCTCATGCATTCAGCAAAACTGAAGAGAAATGAGGATATGGGTTTTAAGGAACAAAGCCTTGGTATGCTCTGGTGTTCCTTGATCACACCCAGGTATTGTAGGGAGCACAAAAACACTGAATTTGATCCTTCCTTGTCAGATTTGAAGACTGATTTTAAGGGCATTACTATTGAAAAATGGGGATAGGAAGGATTAGAGTCTTGATCTCAAGACTGGGGATTTAGCTTATTGTTTTTAGGCTACGAATTATGGAGTATTGACTTGGTAAGGTCATCACATTGTTTCTACAAATATATTTATAATATCAAATAAGAACAACTCATTAGGTAGGTTTCCATTAAGGACATCACGTAATTCACAATGCCAACAAAAAATTGCCTAGAAAACATAATTTTATCTTTTTGTTGGATTACACAATCTTCCATTGTGTTAAGGATAAAAAATGTTAAACCTAAACTGAAATTTGTAATATAATGTACCTAGAAATATCAAATTAAAATGATATTATTAAATTTCTAAAACAACAAATTCATATATATTAATTTTTTTTATATTTAAAATTACTCTAAAATCATTTTACTTATTTAATTAATAAAAAAATAGATTGTTAATACCATAAGATAATCTTGGAATGGAGTGTATTAATATGACAACTTAATCATCGTAATGGACTACATTAATATCTACATGATTATGATTATGTGGAATATGGACATAAAATTAATAAATATTAGGAATTTAAATAATAAACAATCACATTAGTATTTTTAATTATTTATCTTTCAAAAGTTAATGATATTTAATATCAATATTATAATAATAAGTCAGAATTGTTGGCTCTAAACCTAAACTAAAAGTTTTAATATAATTAATCCAAAAATATCAAATTAAAATGATGTTATTAAATTTCTAAAACAACACATTCATATATATTAATTTTTTTCATTTTTAAAATTAGTCTAAAATCATTTTACTTATCTATTAATAAAACAATAGATTGTTAATATCATAAGATAATCCTTGAAATGGACTGCGTTAATATCACAACTTAACCATTGTAATGGATTACATTACTATCTACATGATTATGATTATGTGATATATGGAGGTTAAATTAATAAATATTAGAAATTTAAATAATAAAAAATGGGTTTCCCTCATAGGTTTCTTCGGAAATACTTTCCTAGTTATCCAAAATTTCAACATCTTTTAGATAATTATCTATTATTTTTTATTTGAGTAGATATTTTAGGAAAAAATAAATGCACAATTGAATTTGATATCTAATGATTTTTGTTATATATGTAAATAATGTTATTGTAGAGTTTATTGAATTTCAATTGGATATTGAAGAATATTTAAAAATAAAATGTTCTCTATTAGATTGTAGAGTTGAAAAGTTATTTGTTTAAAATGTTCATGGGATATGCATCTATAAATCTATGTACCAATTTACCTTATGCTAATGGACCACAGTTCCAAATTCACTTTAAGTACAAAAAGGAATACATAAATTCCTTAAATCCATTAAATATGGATAGCAGATGTGAAAGTTGGAAACTTAGATATTATTGTGACAATGAAGAAATATTTATTCCAAATAACTTGATGAACCTTCAACCATCCTGATCTAACATTTGCTTTGTTGAAGAAAAAAAGTGACTACATGCACATTCTAGATTCACATACATTTTAGTGTGATTTAGGAAAGGATTTTAGTAAAATAAGTTGATACAACTATGAACTCCACACTTAACAATGCCTTCTTGAAGGAGGAAATGTTTGTATCTCTCTCTAGATTTTCTCTTGTAATATCAAAATCAAATGTTTAAATTCAACCTTGAGTTCCTATTCCATATAGATTTAAATACTTTGAGTAATTTTAAAAGGGCTATCTATCTCAACAAATCAAATCAAAAAGAGAGTTTAAATACGTTGATAATTGGATAATAGAAATAAATATTTTGAGAAATCTTAAAAGGGCTATCTATCTCAACAAATCAAAAAATTGAGTTGAAATATATTGATAGCTTGCTAATAGAAATGGATATGCCTTTGATGATGATGTCAATGCAATTTTCTAATAGAATCAGAAAGAGAATTGAAATATTTTGATGGCTTGCTAATAGATGCAATGTGAAAATTTCAGGAGCAAGACATCCATCCAATCTAATAGAATAGTGTTTAAGAGCTATATCTAGAATTAGAAAATTCTTAAGGTTATTTAGATCTACAACGATTTAGGATTAATTTTTCAAAAAAAATAAAATTACTGGGCTTTTAAACATTTAACTCTTTAAATGGATTTAGGTTTTAGTTCTTTTTTCTAAGTTTATAATATTATTATTTTACAAATTCAGAAACAACTCAATATAATTTTAGGTTTATAATATATATCACTGAATGAAAATCCTTAGGATGGCATAGAATTAGAGATTTTAGGCTTTTTTTTAATATATTTGAAGTGGAATGGATGTTTACCATTTTTTTAATATATTTGAAGTGGAGTGCATTTTCCATTAAACAAAAAATAGAGAAAATTAGAAAAGTGTGTGGTATGCTTTGTAGTGAATAGAGAAAAGTAGAAAAAGGTGTGACATGCTTTAGAATGAATGGTGAATAGAACAACATATAGTTGTAGTAGAAATCACAATTCAATGTTTCATATATTTAGTTTTTGTAAATTTTAGAAGGGAGATTCCACTTGTTTGGGTGCAAAAGTTAATTTATAGTGCCACATAATTAATTCTATGTTTCAATAATTTATAGTGTTTTTTGGTTTATGAGTAATTTAGATTCATGAATAATTTTGATTAATTATAAGTAACTATGCGTTATTTAGGTTTATGAGTAATTCACTAGTTCTATGTTTCAGTTTTTAGGCTTATCAGTAATATCAAGTAATTCAGGTATATGAGTGAACCGGTTCTAATTTAATAAATAGTTCTTATTTAAATATTTATTAATTATTTGTGATTTAAACAATTTCTTATTTAATAAATATTGTTTTAATCATTATTGGAAAGGTTATCTGATTTCATTACTATAAACATTAAGATCGTTGTCAAATCAAATCATTAATAATGAATGCTACATAAGTAATTTTATATTTCAATAAATCATGAATTATAAGTAACTTAGGTTTATGACTAATTATCATTAACTATAAGTTATTTAGCTTATGAGTAATTGACTAATTTTATGTTTTATTTTTTAGGTTTATGAGTAATTTATACCAATTTAGGTATGTGAATAAACAATTAATAAATTAATAAATAATTTTGATGTAAATATTTATTAATTATTTAGAATTTAAACAATTTTTCATTTAATAAATACTTTTTAACCATTATTACAAAACTTAATTAATTTCATTAAAATTAGTATAAATCTTAGTATTATATTTTTATTATCTTAAACTTTGGGATATGAATGGCCTAGAATGTTTTTCTAGTGGATATTTCACGTAGGCACCCCACCCATCATCAGGGACCAGAAAGATTTTTAGTCCCTAAGGATGAGTGGAGTGTCCACCTCAAACACTTGGAAAACATTCTACATAGTTCATATCCCAAAGCTTCAGACAATATGAATAACTATGGAAATCCCCACTCTCAAACCATATTCCTTACTAAAAATATTCATTGTTTTTCTAAATTGAGAGATATGACTTAACTGCAATATTTTAATTTTTAGTGTTTAGAATATGAGAGTGAAATTTTATTGCATATTTTAAAACATTTAATAGTTAAGTAATCTCTAGAAATAAACTATTCCAAGAGATAATCAAGACTCTGAATCCATTTATACTTTAAAAACACATTTTAAATAATTTAAATTTATAATTTTTCCAATATCATGCTAAAAATAAATTATATTTATTAAGAAAAATATATATTGTTGAGCTATTTTTACCATGAAGATCTTTTTGGGCTCAAATTTACAGCAATAATGAATTAAATGTTGTATTTTAATGTATAGGATATCTGAGTAAAATTCTAATAAAAATTTTAAATTATTTAATGGCTAGAAATTTTTGTTTCAATTAAGAATTTCTTTGAATTTTAAATTTCAACTTTGTAATCTGCAGAAATCAAATATCAGGGGATTTCCATGGCTCTAAATACACTTATAAAGCTCAAAACTATTTAATTTTGCCAAAACGTTTCATTCCCAAAACACAAAAACCATGCTTTTAAGGAAAAATATACATTATTTTCCTAAATAAATCCTTTTTTAAGCACTGAAGGTATTCCTTGCACTCAAGGTTGTTGCAATAGTGTGTTAAATACTGGATTTTATTATGAGTAAAATTACAAATTTTAAAATATTCCAGAAATTTAATTAACGTGAACCCAATAAACTAAAATATATTCCAAAATCGAATCAGATGTATGCCCTAAGAATGGATGCCATTAACAGCATATTTGTATTGAATCTATATATTATTTTATTTTTTTTCTAGGTTGAGCCTTCTTGGCACTGAAGATATTCCTTGGGTCAACTTTTGATGCCTTAAATACTGTATTTTACTCTATAGGATATCTAGGTGAAAATCTAGTGCAAATTTTAAAATATTTTGGAAATTATATCGACATGAGCCAAATGAACTTGAATATTGCAAAATCTAATCCAGATAAAGATGATGCCCATAACTCTGATAATATCTGTATTGAATTTTCTGGTGCCAAGTAAGATACTTTAGTTCGTCTTCATTTCGAGAATGGGAGATTGGTTGCGGGGCATGCACAATTAGAATCTGATGCTTACCAGGCAGCTAGGAAGTATAACAAGATTTGTTACAGGGAATTTTCAGAGGTTCCACAACAGTCCAACTTGTTCAAATACATCGGAGAACTCGTCAGTTTATTATCTGGTGCTTCCTTCACTGACAATGCAAATACAGGAGTCGTTAGGTAGTTTCGTTTATTCATTTTTCTTGCTGCTTCGATAGCTTACCAGCATATTCACCTTCATGGACAATTTGTGCCACCATTCAAAATATCCATATTATACCATAATTCTGAACTCCCATGATAATTACACTTCACTTAGTTTTGTTTTTTCAATCATGTCGAGTTTTGCAGGCTTGGAGATGGATGGGTTGTATTCCTGACAGAGACAAGAAAGGGGTCTATCCAGATTGATCCCAACACTATCGAAACTATTGGAAAGTTTGATTATTCTGATAATCTAGGGGTAACGTTATAACTCTCATTTATCATTTTTTATTTTTTTACAGCTAGAGATACAAACATTTTAGGGTCCAATAGATCTCAGTTAAGATTAACATTCGTAGATTTAGGTGCAATAGGTTATATTAATGGGTGTTATTGTAGAATTAGAGAATAATCTATAATTTCCCTTACATGGTTTGTTTTCTTTTTTCTTTTCCTATAGTATTAACAAATATGAAAAACTGTAGGTTATTTTACAATTAAAACAATATTAACTAATTATTTTAGTATCAGTTATTAAACTACCTTTGTTATTGAAAGGTGATGGTTTAATTTTATAAACACTCTTAAGGTAGCTCAATGGTTGAGCAAGCAGCAAACAAATCTTTTCTAGTGAATCTACCTAATACAAATATTTCATAAACTAGACACTCTTCTGAAAAATGATCCTTTTAGATAAATCTGCTAGTTTCCAATATTTTGTATCTGCATGATACAAATAAATATTATGTAGATCGTGGTCACTGATTAATGGATTTTTTTGGTTCTCAGGGGTTAATTCATTCAATTCATCCAACAGTTTCTCATACGGTATTCATCACGTTGATCCCGATCTCATCAACCCTGGTTATACTATAGCCTACATTCTTCCTGGATCGAACGAGAGGACTTTCATCAGACGAGTAAGATCAGTTTCGCTGATTTTCTGAAATTATAGAATGATAAATTTTGGGTCGCAGATGCATAATGCACAATAATTCTTTATGGGATTAAGGTGAATTGCAGAGGTGGTCCCGCTCCCAAAACACCATGGATTGAACGTCATGCTGAGGCATTTATGCACGTCATGTTGAGTGCCCCTCTCATGTTGTGTCTCTATTTATGGGTATTAGGTAAATGCTTTTCCTCTGATGTTAGAAGTTACGTAGATATCTAAATCTGAAGTTTCAGAAGACATACTACGTTGATTTGGTTGTAGTAGAATCTTATGCAGTTGGTTGCATAGCCTAGTTCAACACACAAAGCCACTTATTCCAATTTTATTTTTAATTTGATTTTTCCCTCACTAATCCCAGTACATATTTCATGGACTATATAATAAAGATTAACATCATGTAATTGTTCTTTTCATTTACAATTAAAATTTAAATCTCAATAAGGCTTCAATAAAAATGAACAAAGTCATTCCACTATAAATGACAAATCTAGGTAACAGTGGCCATTGAAAACAATATTAATATATACAATAGTAATATTTCAAATCTATGCAACAGATTGTGCACATTTCTTAGCAGATAGAATCCAAGAGAAGCCCCTAGAGAAGCCCCTTCAAATTGTTCTAGTAATCCTTCAACAATTCCAACAACCCAGTCACTAAGAAATGCATGCATCCACTAAGAAATGATTTGGTTGCTTTATTCCTCCATGTTACAATCCTAGATGGAGCGGCAGACTTATTATTAAGAGCATGAAAGGGTGAAATTCATGGACAAGTTATTGAAGTTAACTACACCTATTTTTTGGAATTATTATTAAGAGCATGAAAGGATGAAATTCATGGACAAGTTAATGAAACTACTGACACTGTTATTTGGAATTGGACACTTTACCAATGGTTTGAAACAGATGATCATGTTATTCAGAAATACACCTTTCCACTACTATGACAAGTGTATGTGTAACACCTTTCCACTACTATGACAAGTGTATGTGTAACACCTTTCCACTACTATGACAAGTGTATGTGTAAGGTGTGTGTTACATTTTGTAGTCTTCCCATTATGGTTAATCCTGATAGGTGTCAATTAACAAATGGCATGGTAAATTTTTAATGAAGCTTTGTAAAAAAATAATTTAAACAAAGTTTAATCATGCAATTTAAATATGCAGGGAAGTTAGTAGTGTGAATTCAATCCAACGATGATAATATGCTTGGATCTTTAAATTTAAAATGTTTGATCAATTTTTTAATTAGTAAAATGATTATAGTGCCCAACCCCAATAGGAGGGACGCCTATCCACTTAAAGATAAAATTTCAAAATTAAAGGCAATACACCCAATCCTATCCTCCTTATATAATTGAGTCTTTCCCCCATTAGGAGCATGAATATGATTAGATACTTAATGTACAAGAACAATTAAACACTAGCCAAAAACACATATGGCTCATGTGGGGATGGCATAAAGATGCCAAAGTATTATCCAATTCATTGGGGAATAAAGAATCCATTTTGAAGAATAATAATATTAAAAATATTGTTATATCTAAATTTAAAGAAGATTTGCCATGCTATAAAGAATTGGAGGATTAAATAAAATAAATATGGTATAGGGAAGTGATCAACCCTAATTTATAATATCAAAAATGATCATTTCAATTAGCATAAAGAAGAGAATTAACATCATTAAAATAAGAAAAATTCTCATGTGTTACATAGTGAAATTGGGATTTTCCAAATTCCCAAAACACCATGGGTTGAAAAAATATACATTCTTTGTGATGCTAAGAGGGTTGAAGATGAAAAAAAGTTTCTCTTAAAATGCCATGAGATACCTAACTTTGAGCACATTTTTAATATTTTTGTCACAATGTACCTTCCTAACTTTCTAACTCAACAAAAATACAATGATCTTATAATGCTTATCTTAATGCTACTTTTGCATGAAAATAAAATTTAAAAAAGAATTAAGTAAGCTTTACCTTTCTTAAGCTTTAATAGAATAAGTTTAGTCTCAATGGATGTTGACTGTCATCATCATTTATAAAATTGATATTAAAACATTCTACTTAACATGGAAATTAAAATATTTTATTAATGACCAACATTAAAATATTTGTATTAATATTTTTTTAAGACGTCATGTGTCAAATCATTGTTGAGCAGCAAACAAATAGACATCCCCTCATAATAATGTGTAGAAATAATCTATCAACCAAATACGATTTTTTTTTTTTAATTTCTTTTTATATATATATATATATTATATATTAAGATAAAAAAAATTACACTCATAGTTACCGATTGATATTTTAGTTTGTTCATGGGTCTTACACTAATAAAAAAGTGTATATCCTTAAGAAAATGATGTGACTGCCTAGGATAAGCCCGAAAGTGACAACCGGGTTGACATGACCACCAGAAATGTTAGCCGCAATGGAGACAACTACAAAGAGAACCAGGGCGTGAGCCACTACCACCCCGAGCAGCCCCGCTGGGCTCAGAGATGCATCCGAGGTCAACTTCTCTGCACACATCAAGAGATTTCGAACGCAAGACGAATCTGTCCCTTTACCTTAATGGGAAAGTAGTTTGCAGCTGCAAAATCCAACATACAGAGGCATGTGTCATCATCGATGGGGAAATGGGTGTCTAAAATTTGGGAACCAAAAACGAAAACCTGAATCTGTCTCAGCTCATATAATACATCAGAATGGCTGCTCGAGCTCATGATGTCGTTGCATTCTACTTGAAAGGAAAGGAACATTCTTTGCTCAAATTTCCGGAGTTCATTAATAAACTTCCATAACCAATTTCATCGGCTCTGCCCCACATTCAAGCTTTCACAGCAGCAGTAACCGTTGGTTCAATTCTGCATATGAAAGTGCACAGAACTCTGGAATATCAAGCAAGGTCAATAAACAAGAAATGAGAAGGCCCAGAAACCCACCATTCAGAAGTGAGCATGCATGCACCTCATCTTCATATCATTTTAACCAAATCATATTATAAATCACAACTAAATTCCAAATCAGCTCCAATATATCGGAGTTTACAATCTGCGGAATTATTAAAAAGAACGATATAATGAGTGGACATGATATGGATCATAAAACATATTTAAATTCTATTTTCTCCAGGATGTTAACCAACTATATCACAAAAGTTCCGATGGAAGAACCTGCAATATATGACATGATATGATGTGGGCCATCAGAGGTCGAGAGTATAACGATATCAAATTTTTTTGAGACATAACATATGTAAAACTTCGATAAATTTGATTTTCCGATTTGGGATAGAGGAGCAAAATACATGGAAAAGGTATAAATCTTTCATGTAAATATTCATATAAAGAGAGGGGCTAACCTATTAAGCAAGCACTTAGGACAAAATTTGTGTGTACATGATTTCTTGCCAACAACATTCTTACAAGATGCCATGAATTCCATAGTCTTTTGCTGGTACTGAAACAATCTCAAATGAAGTTAGGATATTCCGACACATAGGAAATAGTTAACTATAACTTGGTCTAGTGTAGAGTTAAGTAAAGTGTGTTTCTTTACTATGTTTTTTTGTAACTTACAATCTGACAGTCACGATATGTTATAGACATGAACTGATCTCGCAGTTCATTCTCTCTTCAGTATTACCGACACTTGATCCATGGCTTAACAACCGATTGGTCCATGATCTATATTTACAGAGCAAGGAGGGTCATTTGTAAGGGGACCGTTCATGAGATAATATTATGTAAATTTTCTTTATTTTACATTAATAAATTGCATGAAGTGGCCGCGTTGGCTCAGGCCATGGACTTTTTCCCTCATTGAGGGTTTTAACCACGTCAAGAATACTGGTGTATTGATCTGTGATTTGTTTGTGAGTGGTGTCCTTTGGTGTTCTATCTAAGGAACTGACCCTGTAAATTCCTACATGGTATCAGAGCTATTTTGAGGGCTGCATCTGTCGCTAATCCAAATCCAAAGCTGGTACAGCTGCATCCGGCTGTCATTTCATAGATCTATTGTTTATGAATACTTTCAGGCTGAGACAATTATTCTATTGTTTTAGGAGGATCTGTTCCAGTGATGAACCCCTTTTGTTTCACGTGAAAAGGTTTTCGGTAGCCATAGGTACGTAATTTTTAGGATCTGGAGGTATACAATCTTTATTTGCAGTTTTAGTTATTTATCTATCTATTTATTTCAGTTTATTTATTTCTCTATTTTTTATTATCAGATCTATACTTTCATTTTTGTGTATGCTTTTTTCCCCGTGACTCTGGGTGATCTGGACAAATAAAAAACAGAAAGGAAAGATTTTTCTCATGTGTATGCTCTTTTTTGTTGTGCCTTAGTGTGATCTCTGAAAATCAGAAACATTGAGGAAAATATATAGTTTCTAGTGAAATCTAACTTCAAGCCGTAAGGTTTGGTTTTTCTTGCATCTCTGTTTTGGGTTGTGTGGTTTTTTGTTTTGTAGGCAAAAAGGGCTTTCTCAAGTAAGCACACACTCCAAAGCTTTAGTGACTAAAAAAAAACCCTTCCTCTTTTCCAAAAATTACTAACCTTTTAAACTAGACCACTTGGTCCAAAGTTACTTTATAAGAATTCAAAAAGCACATGTAACATATGTTTCAAAGTTACTTTATGTAAAAATGTTCTCACCCATTATAAAAACTAAGTTACCTATAATTCTAAAGTCTTTTTTATCTTTTATTTAAGTTACAATTTAGTGGGTCACTCATAAAGTACCATTGTAAAAGTGACTTTCACTTATTTATAAAAGTGGGTCACATAAATTTTTTTTAAAAGTGAGCTAATTAGATTAAGTTTGGAAAGAGGGGGGATTTTTTTAAAAATATAATGTTATCATTCACTTCTAGACATTCACATACTTTGTCGGCATCTTCAACAACCTTTCTTCAAAAATCCATAGCTTCTTCATCCTAAAGCCATTTTTTTTTAAATAGCCTAATTTTTCGAGATCTTTCCATTAGAACACTTAGCTTCAACATCTACAACTTCAGTTTCTGTTAAAATGGAAATTCCATGCAAAGTTATTATTGACAACACGCACTACTTCCAATAGATGTCCTACATGGATGATTTACTTAGAAGTAAAGGTCTTTATAGAATAGCCTCAGGGCAAGAATGTAAACCTAAAGATGAAGATAAGGCAGTCAAATGGGAAAATAAACAAGAGCAAGCATGTGGGTTGATAGGGATATCTATTTATCCAGACCTTATATTCCATATCGCAGAACTTGATACCCGTGATGAAGCACTGAAACAACGCAATAAAGTTTTTGGAATTAAAAATGAAATTAGAGCCCATCAACTTGAAAATGAGTTGCTCACATTGGACCCCAATAATTTTTCTTCCATTGAATATTTTTTGTCCAAGTTCAAGACCCTTAGGCTTCTCTTGAAAGGTGTTAAGGTTAAGAAAAAAGATGGTAGTTTTATCTATTCCATTCTTACTAAGTTAGGACCAGCCTACTATGTATTTCTTTCCACCTTCCATTCTACTAAAGAAACATTTATTTCTCAAGGACAAGTGTGCAAGTCCCCCTCTTTTAATGCATTTTGTGATTCTTAAATAAGAGAACAAGAAAAACTCTTACATCTTGGCCTTCCTAATACTAAACACTCTTCTAAGAAAGCCTTAGGAGCCCAACAACAACCAAATTCAAATAATCCTAAGAAGTAGTATCCTAGAAAGAATGGTCCTAAAACAAGAAAGGGTTCTAAGCACTTTCAGTCTTAACAAAATGAAAAATCAATTCAACAAAATGATAAGGCAAATAAAAACAAAGGGAAGAAGAATGATAGACATTGCAACTTTTGTAATCAAGATGACCACTTAGAATCAAAATGCTTTAGGAAGATGGAAGCCTTGGAAGCAACAATGAAGAAGCATAACATCTATTTGGAGCACTCTTCAACTTCAACTTCATCTTCAAGAATAACACTTTCTGCATGTGGTTGTCAAGCATCTCGGTCTGGTTATACACTAAATGTATCTTCTTCTCATTTTCATGAGTGGCTCATTGATTTTGGAGCTTCTTATCACATGGCCAAAAATGAAACCATGTTTTCTTCTTTAAATGATTGTAACACCAAAAATATATATGATGGTGATGATATATCTCTTAGTGTTGTAGGGACTAGAGCTATCCATCTAGACAATGGTCAATTTAATGATGTATTATGTGTTCCAACCTTATCCTGCAACCTTCTATCTGTATATCAGATAACTCATTCAGGGAAAGGTAAAACTGTTGAATTTTCACCTCACGGTGTTGTAATTAAGGACATAAGAGATCCTATACAAATTTTAGCTACTGGATTTGCTGATGATTATATAAGGTTGTATAAGTTTAACAACTTTGGGTCATCAACTCTTCCCTCGGTATTTGTTGCTCATAATTATGAAGTGAGCAAACTTTGGCATGAGCTATTTGGTCACTTAAACTATCGCTTCCTTCAAAATCTACGTCAAGAATACTGGTGTACTGATCTGTGATCTGTTTGTGAGCAGTGTCCTTTAGTGTTCTATCTAAGGAAATTACCCTGTAAATTCCTACAATTTGGTTGACAACGGTTGACTTTTGTCAAATATGGTCCACTATGATTGACTTTTTAATTAAATGGTTGACCTTTGTTAATTATTGTTGATTTTTGTTGACTATAATCAATTATAATTGATTAACGTATATATAATTTCCAAAACAAGATGCCCATGTTGAATTTTGTTTTACTATGGTTGACTAATGTACATTTAATTTTGAAACATGATTTTGATGTTAACTATAGTTGATTATGATTTGCTTATGCTAACTTTGGTTGGATTTTATTAACTATGATTCATTTTTGTTGACTTCGGTTAATTTTGGTTGAATTTGGTTAAGTATGTTTCATTAATGTACATATATTTTTCAAAACATGATGCCCATGTTGATTATAGTTCACTACGATTTACTTTTGTGAATGTGGTTGGCTATGGTTGACTTGCATAGACTATGGTTGAATTTGTTAAATATGGTTAAGTTTTGTTAACCATGATTCACTAATGTACATCTAATTTCCAAAACATGATGCCCATGTTGCCTATAGTTGACTTTGGTTTACTTTTGTTGAATTTGATTGACTTTCATTGATTATGGTTTGATTGCCATTTATTGACTATGGTTAACTATGGTTGATTAATGTATATATAATTTCCAAAACATGATGCCCATGTTAACTATAGTTGACAATGGTTCTCTATTGTTGACTTTTATTGACTGTGGTTGACTATGTTTGATCAATATACATATAATTTCCCAATCATGATCGATGTTTATTATAGTTGACTATGGTTCTATAATTTCAAAAACAGGACACCCTTGTTGACTAATGTACATATAATTTCCAAAACGTAATACCCATGTTGAGTATAGTTGACTATAGTTGTACAATTCTCAAAACATGATGATGGTATATGTTGAATGTAGTTGACTATAGTTGGATTTTGCTAACTATGACCAACTAAATTTTGTTTGTTTTTATAGTGAAACTTGAACTCAAAATTCCCCTCTACGACTAAATAATGAACCTTTCATGCTATTTAAAAACTACCTACTAACTATGATTAACTAAATTTTATTTATTTTTATAGTGAAACTTGAACTCAAAATGATCCCTCTAATAAATAATGAACCTTTCTTGCTATTTAAAACCCACCAAACTACCAAATTGATGCAGACAACTAAACATGGATTCAAAAAATAACAGTTTTTTCATATATTTATATACTTTGTTTCTAAGAATGAGAAAAAAATGATTCTCAACCATAAATTATAAAATTATTGAGATAATTATTTTCTAAAAAATAATAGTAAAAATTGAAATATTTTTTATAAGGTAAAATCATGCAATAAAGTTCATACTCTCATTTGCATTAATAAATCTGGTTATTTTATATTATTTTTTTATAATATAGATATAATATATATATATATATGAGATTTCATATATAACATGATTTGAAAAAAATAATTTCAAACTAATAATAATCCAAATATTTTATATAAAAATTATTTTTAAATATTTACAATTATTTACTCGTTGAGAAAATATAAGTGCTTCTAATATATAAAATAAAACCTACCAATAACAATTGAGGAAGTTGGGTTCAAATTCTAAGTATTTTGTTCTAATATATTTAAATACTTTATTTTTTATCAAGGAAAATCGATGTAGACAATAAACTAACACTATGGGAAGAATTGTTTTCTAAAAGGTGATAGTAAAATTTTATATAAAATTCATAATATTTTTTATAAACTGTTAATAAAGTTTATGCTTTTGCATATATATATATATAAATATATATATAATTTATTTTTAAATATTTAAAATATTTTAATTAACTTAGATATGGTATCCTTCTCATCTTTTATATATATACTCTCAATATATTTATATATTTGTTTTAAAATGAGAAAAAGTGATTTTTAATAATTAATATGATTATGGAAATTATTTTCTAGAAAGTGATAGTAAAGAGGAATAATGTGATGACATTTATTCTCTGTCATATTATGAAATCTGGAATGATATCGTTCACAATAGTTTGTTGACAGGGCAACAATTTTGAATAATAATTTTTTTCTTTACAATGTATATATATACTATAAAAAAAAATTGGGTCTCTCATTTCGTTTTCATTACACCTCAGCCCTTAAACAAACCTAAGAGCACTCATAGAATTTGGGACAAAACCAGGAACTATTAAATAATTCTGATTTGTTCACGTGAATAGCCACCATTGCGCTATTAGGTCCTTGAATGCACTGGGAAAATTACACTTCTTGGATACCCAAGACCTGATATGACATTATCCCTGTTGATTAACAGACCCTCAATTAATGACATATCCCTCCTTGCAGCAACTAAATGACAAAAAAATGAAGACTCTATGAAAGAGCTTGTTTATTGCAATACATAGCACATACACTTATACAAAACCCAGCCGGTAAATCTACAAAAGTTTTCTGAACGATCATTAACTTCTTATCTAATTCTGCCGACTATCCCCGACTCCCACCAGCTGACACCAACTACTCACCATCATACAACCAAACAACCAGGACAAACTAGGACAAACTATTCGTGATTATCCTTCTAACACCTCCCCTTAATCACGACAACCTAAACTTTAACTTTCTTGTTGGTCTAAGTCTTAGCTAGGCTTATAACAAAACATTTCATTTTTGCGTTCTTGCTAAAGGATCTGTGTTTGTTCATTTGTTGATGCAGTTTCATCTTCACCATTCTTACTTTCATTATGATCTTCTTCTACTCCTTGCTTAAGTACTTAACATTGGCAACCTCTTCTGGATTGGGATGCAAGGCAAGTTCCCGAACAAGGTAATCCAATTCATTCTCTCCCCACTTTCCATGAGAAGTAGCGTTGTAAAGTATGTGACCAAGTTCCTCTTCATCCACCAAAATGCACTCATCTCCGAACATGAGCAACCTTTGAACAACATCCATAGTTGTATCCTCCACTATCGCAGCCATCTTAAAAGCGGATCCAATCACATTACTAGCAATTGGGTTCAGGGACAAGCAAGTTTTGCTCTCATGTGGAATGGACTCTAGCTTTGGATATTTATGGTCTCAATAAAATCATTTTGTTGATTTAATAATTCTTGTGACTAAAAAATAGTACCTGAATAAAAAATATTACCAGGCCCAAAAATACTTTCAAATGGTCTCTCTAAAAATGCATCATCAAAAAAATCACTATAAAACATTATTCCACTCATTGAACTCCAAATCCAATTAGACCGATGACTTCCACACACGGTGGCAGCCACAACCAACTCGTTCATGGTAATATCTCCACACACAAAGTTAGATATCAGGCAACAATGTTCTTTGCCTTTTTCAACCTTCACAATCCCACGAGCTCTGGCAGCTTTGTCAAATAGTAGCCATGATAGACTTTACTCCTCTACACTACAACAATTCAACCAAAAACTCCTCATCTTTCATGCCTCACTTCACATCACAACTGGAATCGGCTTCTTCAATTGATAACACAACTCCAGGTCTTCACTTGTCTTCAATTTGTAACCAGACTGCAAGTCTTCACAAGCATCACAAAACACGCTGCAATTGACTTTCCACCATATGCTTTCACAAAGTCTGCTCCTTTGAACGGATCTGCCCACTGATCTGCAAAGATTTTCTTGAAAGCCTCAGGGAAACAAATTTACAGACAACACTGTGAAACCAACAAGTTTACACAACATGCCACAATTTTTACTTTAGAACCAAAGGTTGTCTCCACGGAATGGGCCTCCACCTTGATTGCAATTAAACACAGAGATTACACCATTGGACAGACTTACTTCGCTTCCAGCCTCACAACCCTCACAAATATCAGACCTCTAGATGCTCACAAGCCTCAACGACTCCTACTCACCACTGAATCACACAGTGCCACTAGCCCCAGCTTCACATCAGCCACAAAAATGGTCACTTTACACCACTCAGGAACAACAATCAGCGATTGCAAATTTTTCCACATGACAAAGTCCACTGCCCTACAATCTTTCTCTCACAGCCTGTACCAGGCACAAACCCCCACAGTAACACTATCCAACACTAAATGCTCCATCACTGGCTTGTATTTACTACTTCACACTTAGCCTTCACACACACAACAACTCTTCAATCCACAGCAAAACTCCAGGTCTTCACATGTACACAGTCTTCATCACAAACTCAGCACAAGCCCTAATTAATAGTGGTATCTCCACTTCATGGTCTGCATATCAGTAGCTTTCACGTGTTCCAGGCTTACACACAACCACACCACCGAGCCCACAACTCTGGCTTTTAACAACTAATCAAGAAAGCTTCTATGCTGCTTTCCCACAATAGCATCTACCTCAGAGCTCATGCTTTCTGCATAGCGGGCTCTCCACATAGCTCTCAACGCGGGTTATGCCTCATCCAACAAATACCCAACGCACTGCTCCAACTCAAAAGACCTACCATAGGCTCAACGCATAATGCAGTCTTCAACTACGACGCTCCCTTAACTAACATCGCTCTACTTCTCACACTCTATGATGGTTGCTTCTCCCAGGAGCTCCTCTCCTCCCTTACACCTCTTCCAGTGGCTCTATAGACAACAAAATGATGCAAGTCTTCGTTGACATTAAAGCCTATGCTTGCTGCTTCTCAACACTGCTTCTCCACGCCTCTTCCTAGCTTGTAATGCAACGCCCAACACTCAAAACTCCTTTTGAACACAACGAAGGTCTCCAGTTCATTTCCGGGTGGCACCACCATACTTAACCTCCATATGAGTAGGAAAAAGACAAATCTGATGAATTTCTCTTGCTTTACAAAGATGAGATGAGCTCTCTCAAACAATGGATCTTTCAAATATTGAATTCTTTGGATTGTGCCAGTTTGGCAGTGAGTTTGACTTCACTTAAGTCATAAGTTTGAATATCTCAGAGCCAACAATGCATTATATCAGAAAATAAACTCACACAAAATCCAAGCAATAAGCCTAGTTTTGGTTCATTGCAGACGCACCAAACACATCCTCCTCCGTTGTCACTCTACAATACACCTCAACTGTAAAAAAAAAACACTTTTATTACTCTTCACAATCAACGAGCACAAAGAAAAACAAACAATGCTCTTTACACGCTATGCCCATGCTTCAACACACAGCTTGGCCCCACTACAACAGGCTTGCAACTACTCCACGTTCACAACAGCAAGACGCTCCACTACACAAGGCAACCTCTCCCACAACTCAGCTCACTTGAGCTCTAATACCATGATAGAAAAACGAAGACTCTATGAAAGAACTTGTTTCTTTCATTACATAGCACATACATTTATACAAAACCCAGCTAGTAAATCTACAGAAGTTTTATGGATGATCATTAACTTCTTATCTAATTCTGCTGACTATCGCCAACTCCCACCAACTAACACCAATTACTCACCGTCATACAACTAGGATAGACCATTCATGATTATCATTCTAACACTAAATCCAATAGATGTTAGCGTGGTTGTTTCTTTATGCTGATACTTGATACATCTAATCTCCATATTAATTAATGACGATTATAAGTAGAGTCTAATCCATTCTTCAACATAGATTAAGTTTCAGCCATACTTATGAATGATTTAAAATTTTAACATCAAGTTTTATGTTTAATATGTAATATGAGCGTTTCACTTTATCATTAATTTCAAACAAAAGTCATGTAGTGGCAATGTCACTGTTTTTTGTTTTTTTGCACATTATCATCACCTATCTTTTGTTTATTGTACAAGAATGACTAATATTTACAAATATAAATTACAACATACCCATTTAAATCCTCAATTTTATATTTTATCTACTAAATCATCTTAAATATAAATAACTACCTAAACTTGACTTTTATATATAAACTTTTCTAAGTGTAACCAATTTATATCTTAAAACATCGTTACTTTCAACTCCAAACACATGAATTCATGCACTCACTTCCATATTAAAAAAGCATTCATAAAACATGTGTTTCCAAATGTAAATGCATAGCATCCCAACTGTCACTAAGATGAATTGAGTCAAAATATATATATATATATATATATAAAGTAAAGAGAAACTTATTTAAACACTAAAATTTTATTTTTAATGTTTTCCTTGATTTTTTTTACTTTCCAATAAAATGTTGAATTAAGAACTATTTCTAAATAAATTTCATCCATAAAAACTATATTTCCATATTCAAATATGTAAATCTATTAATAATCATTATACACTATATTTAACTAATCTAAAACATCTTTAATAGTTGTAAAATTTTCAAAAGTCTCTATATGGATCTCATTCAAACTATGGTGGTTGAGATAGTCCTTGTAGTCAAATTATTATCTAGTACCATAGTTTGAGAACAAAATAATGATGTCTTATAACTAATGGTATTCTTTAAAATAATTAAGAGGAAAGGGACGAAAGGAAACATTGACAACAATATTTTATTGCATATAATTTGCCTAAATTTAACTAAGTGTTATTATCAATATTATAATATAATACACATATATTATATTCTCATACATATGAGAAGTATATGAGAAGTACATTAAGAGAGTATATTTTCTCTACAATTTTTAAGAGTAGATATTTCTAAAAAAGTTATGGAAGACTTACGTCAAAATTTACTTGGAAAATATAATTCCTACTTGTCTTAGTTGTGATGTTTTCCATGTAAAAGAGTGTGTTCCTATTCTTTAGGAATTTTTAGATGATTTCTAGATTAGTGTTTGGTTGAGAGATTTGTTCAACTAAGTGATTTCGTGGTTAGGATAATTTCTATCTTAAATCAATGATGGATGAATTTACATACGTGATTAATCTAATGTAATGTGAGTTTTTGGTGTGCAATTTATTTCTCATCTTGGTATCAAAGCCAGTGACTCTAGGTAACTCTCTCATAAAAGCCCATGAATATGAGAAAGATATAGAATTAATTTATTGTATATAGTATGGGTGTGTGAGATTAGAGTATTTTGTCAATGTTGCGCTACATAGTTGCATGAATATTCACAGCGTTGTTGGGCCATATGTAGACCTATGTACAATGAATAGATTTGCCCATAGCCAGTTGTTTTTAGTGATACTTTTTTGGAAGTTTTTTTTGTATAATTTCTCTAAAATCCAGCAGAAATTTATTGAAATCACAATCTTGATGGGTAAGCCCTGCACAATCCATATATATAGTTAAAAAAAAAAATTAAATAACACAAATCTATATTTCACTTCAAAATTTTCAACCAGATTCTGACAACAAACAGTCCAAAAAATCACAGTGAAAACAACTCCTTGTTAATAGTTCAGTTATGCTTAATATGACCTTCATAATAACTAAAATGGGTTGACATGTGGGTGTTAAGGCATTTACCTCCTTGTTGGCTTATAGGGGCCTAACCCAGGTTTGGAAGAGTTATTTAGCCAAACAAATCCCATAGCTACCAGCCCTTTCGGCGATAGCCCGGGGAGCGCGGACTGAGGTCTCACCTGAGGTAGCAGGGGAGGGTGCTAGAACCAGGTTTCCGCACCCTTAGGATGTGTTGATGTGGTCTGGAAGGTTTGCACACCATTCTGTGGCTTCGTGCCACTATGCTCCGCGTAGATCTAGACCCAGGAAAATCCTTAATACTTATTAATGCGTTGTTATAGATTAGATCTACTTTTCATGGTCTTTAAGCAAACATTTAACAGAAATAACCAGTTCACGTGGCCAAAAAATTATATAGATTTTCGTAAACTCATAACATAAGCATACACGCATAGATCAAATAGTTATATCAACCATAAATTAGCTAGATCCACAATAATTCAGATTTAATACAGAATTTCAGAATCAGCTTATCTTTATTCATTTCTTCCACCAATATATCCAGATCCACCTTGCGCACTCAGCTGCAGGGGTCCGCGCACATAGCTACAGACTCTACTAGGCCTCTGCACACATAGTTGCAGAGCCTCTATCTACGTACCAACACCCTTGACTTGGACTTACAGACGCTTCAAGACTTCATTCTTTAACAACCCATTACATTCTAGATCCAAAAGTACATACCAAAAACTTACTTCTACCCTTAGAGCTTTGCTCTATTTATAGATTCCCATTGTCCGCGGACCATGGGAAAGCTGACTTACTCCATATTATTCTATATTATTTCTTGGGCAGACAACCCTTTGACTTGTTCTATTACATTTCACACTCTGCATATTTCGGAGTTTTTACAATATTTTCATCCTAATTTATAGGATCTAAGCCCCAAAACTATTACGTGGGACCTCTCCTATCCAACAAGCCCCCAACACAATCATCATGACTTGTCCCGAGTCACTTGTCAATGCAGTGAGATGCACTGCCTAGGCTCCGTGGTTCACCTCCTTGTGGGTGACATCCTTCATTCTGTTGCTCCTTCTTCATCTCCTGCAATGCTTCTTCCAGCTCGTACTTCATTGTTTCTACCAATTCTTGCAACCGACAATGCTCATTCTGCTCTACTTGGTTAACACAGAACACCCCCTCACAGGATTTTAGCTCTAGCTGGGGTGCCGCATACGGGACCTCCTTGTACCAACGCAGCCAATTTCAACATTTGGAGCTTCTCTTCGCACTGTCTACTGCAACTTGTGTTGCAATTTTGCAAGACCATTTTTGTTGTCCGCGAGATCCCAATATTCAAGATACACCAGAGACAGCTTGTTAATTGCAATTCCACCATTTGTCTCCATACTTACAGCTTTTCCCTTATCCTTTATGGTTCTCCAACCAGCCCATGGGTGAGGCCACGACATCCGGACTAGTTCTGCTTCGTGTTTACAAATTTCTGGCACATCCCCTCCCGTCGATGTTGAACTTTGTGTAATGCCTGCAGTTGTCCACACTGTATTCTTCAGAAAGCCCTACATCTTTGGCCATATCACAACTCTCGGCCTTATTCCTTGAGCGTAGATAACGAAGAGTTCCATAGCGGCAAGAAAACACAACAACTTAAGGTTCTCAGAAACGCAGCTTGTTCGATGGTGGCCCCCCTGTGATTTATAACTGTTTCGAAATTCAAATTGGTTGGCTCCTGCCTTTTCTGGTGTCCTCATGTTAAGCCTACGGTAGATCGTTCCAGATCCGGCTCATACCTTGTCTCTTAATTGCCCGCTGCCTGCTCCCTTTTGCCATAACTCAAACATCTTGTCATGAATAGTGACAGCAATGGTCACCTCTCTGCTTGTCAATGCAGTCACACATCCCTTTCTGCGCAACCATGACACTTGTGACAGACCATATCCATGCGCACCCCAGTGGTCGTGCAGCTTCCCCCCAGAATGCTTTATGGTCCTACGCTCTCTTTCAACTGGTTAGAGTGGTGAGACTATCGTTTGATCAGTTAGTCGGGTAGTCAGCCCACCCGTGTAGAGCTTCAGGCGACTGCCATTTACTCTTCCCGAGAAGGGGTCTCCATTGAGCTTAGCAAGCTGGACCGTGCCTCCATCTGTAACTTCTTTGACTACATAGGGACCCAACCAGTGCATTCGGAGCTTGCCAGGGAATTTCTCGAACTTGCTGTCATATAGTAATACTAGATCATTCTCCTTGAAAGTGCACACCTTGATATGGTGATCATGCCATGCTTTCTCGTGCTATTTCTGTACTTGTTGATGGAAGCCAGCCAAAAAGCATTCCTCCTCAAGTTCCTCTAGTTGTGCGAGCCATTCCTCCAAAGCCCTGCAGTCAACCATGCCTATTATTGTCACGATTCACAAGCTAGGTATGATGTATTCCGTGGGCATGGCGGCTGCCTTACCATAGACTAACCGGAAAGGTGTCTGACCCGTCAACTTTTCTTACACGTGGTTTGGTAGGCCCATAGCACAACAGGGATACACAAGTCCCAATCATTTCGATGCGCATTACAGACATTAGTCAACACAGTCTCCAAAATTTTGTCGAATGCTTCAATGGTCCCATTCGCTTGCAGATGGTATGGTGTGCTCTATTGATGATATATCTGGAATTCCTCTATGAGCGCATTGATCGTTTCATTCAGAAAGTGTGTTCCCTGGTCACTCATTAGAAATCTGGAACAACCAAACGGTGTCAACATGTTCTCGAGCAAAAATTTCGTGCTGTAGCAGTTGTGTAGTCCTTAACTGGCTGTGCTTCTGCCCACCGGGTCAAATATTCTATCACTGTGATGATCTAGTGTGCATCCGTCTTCCCTTGAGGTGTGATAGGTCCCATGAAGTCAATTGCCCACTTTTTGAATGGTTGCAGTGTCATCTGTTGATTGAGTAGCATTTCATCCCTCTGCAATGGTTTCCCAATTCGTTGACATACATCGCAAGCTCGAAAGTATGCTTTCGAGTCTTGATGTAAAGTTTGCCACCATAGTCCTAATCGAAGAATCTTTTGTGTTGTGGCGCACCCGCATAATGTCCTCCAGCAAACCCCCCATGTGCTTCAGCTAGGATTTGTCCTCGCTTGAATTCAGGTACATATCTATGTAATATTTCATCGTTGCCCATTTTGTAGAGGTGTCCTGCAATAACAGTAAAGTCTGCTGCGCGTATCACCAATTCTTTCTTTTTCTAAACAAAATATCCTTGTGGCACAGTTCCTGTAGTTAAGAAATGGATTATATCCTCAAAATGGCCATCGCTGACGCGTACTGCATACAGTTGCACATCCGATAGCCCTTCCTCCAAGTTTGTGGGCTCTTTGCCGTTCTCAATTCGAGATAGGTGGTCGGGGCCTGCGTTCAGACATCCTAGCTTTACGATGACTTCGAAGTCATATTATTGAAATAATAGCAGCCACCTACAAATGCGCCCCCCCAACACAAGCTTATTCACTAGGTATTTTAGTGCAAAGTGGTCATTATACATCTTAAAGTGTCCTCTGAGCAGATAGTGGTGGTATTTCTAGAGTGCGTACACCATCGCCAACCCTTCTCGCTCAGTAGTGGAGTAGTTTTTCTAAGCTTTTGACAATCGTCGACTTGCGAACACAATTGGATGATCAATTCCCTCTGCTCCTTCTTGAGTGAGTACTGCGCCCAACGCGATACACGACGCATCAACGTGCACATGAAATTTGATGTCCCATTTCAGAAAGATCAATATAGCAACTAATGCCATCTTTTCCTTAAGAGTTTCCAGACTTTTGTTGCATTCCTCATTCTAGCAATAAGTAGCATCCTTCTTTAGCAACTGTTCCATTAATGTTGTGATCTTCGCGTAGCTTTTTATGAACTTCCAATAGTAACCAGTGTGTCCCAGTGTGGGGCGCAGTTGTTTGACACTTTCTGGCACTTGCAGGTTGAGTATAGCAGTGATCTTGGCCAGACCCACCATCGAACCTTGCTTACAAGCCACATGGCTGAGCAGGTTCCTGAAGGGGACGAGGAAAGTATACTTCTTTAGATTTAGTGCAATCTGGTGTCGTCGGCAAGTATCCAGCATTAACCATAAGCTCGCGGTATGCTTCTTAACTAGCCCAAATACGGTCCAATCATCAAGATATACCTCTAAGAACTTGTGTATAAATTTCTTGAATGCAGCGACGAAAACGCGATAGAATATCATCGGCGCATTCTTTAGTCTAAAGGGCATCACCATATAATGAAAGCAGCCCCATTCGGTGGCGAAAGTTGTCTTACTCTTGTCATCTAGCATGATCTTGATCTGGTGGTAACTAGAGAAACCGTCCGTGAAGGAGTAGGCTTCTTGTCCTTCCACATTTTCTAGTACCTCATCTGTAAATGGTGTCGGAAAGGTATCGTTGACACATGCATCATTGAGCTTTCTGAGATCGATGCAGATGTGAATTTCACCCTTTTGTTTCTTCTCCTGCACAGCAATAGCACTTACCCAGTCGGACTCCTCTACCGGTTCAATTATTTCTACTACAAGCATCCTGTCCAACTCTTCGCGAACCTTCGCTTTGTATTTTGGATTCAACTAATAAGGCCACTGCTTAACTGGCTTTGCATCCAGCTTCAGGGTTATCTTCATCATTCCCAGGTCACCTAGGATCCCTTTTAACTCCATGATTTTTGTGGGAATAAATCTTGATATTCTCGAAGCAACTCAACCACATTTTCCACCGTGGCATCATCCCAATAGTATCCCAGCATTGCATACTTCAGCTCTTCCTCTATTCCAATGTTTACTTGTTTCGTTTTCAGTGGCACGATGATGTCTGGATCATAGATTGCTGGTCTGCACACCTCGCATCTCCCCTCTGTTTCTGGAATATTGATGTTTCTAGGGTCGTCCTCATCATATTCTACCTGCACATTGTAACATTCTAGGGCCTGGCTCAACTGTCGCGACTAGTCTAGCTACATGATTTCTTCTAGTTCAGATGGTATTTTGAAAATAGCGGCTTTTACCACCTGCAATGTGTCGTCCACAGTATCCTTTCATTGATCCTCAAAGAAGAAAGTTGACAAAAACCCTTCACACAAGATATCGCATTCGCTGGTGCCATATCGAAGCTCTGTTTCAATATACCAGTTCCTTGGAATGATGTCCAAGGTATAATAAAAGAAGTGTACCCACTCCAATTGAGGATCTTCTCCAAAGGCTTGGACCCATCTAGTCAGGTGCATGCGCGGATCATCACATCTATCGTATTTCTCCGTTATGCGTAGTTCCGGCCTCCAAAATCTTATCTGCATCATGTGCCTACAGCCACGCCAATTTTCAAAGGTTCCTTCATGTGTGCCCCACCAACGCGCAGGTATCACGCACAATGCCCATTTCAACGCATCGAACCATTGGTGCTCTGGTACCGTGCTTTCAAATTTGATCAAGAATTCCTTTACTACTGTTAGCCCATCATATATCGATAGTTCACGACCCTGAGCTCTAACGCAACACAACGATTTAGTCACCATATTACAGTTTAATATGGTTACCCCATTTAGCCAGTTATGCCATTGCTCATCTTCTTCATCTGAATCTTCGGTGCAGGATTTTGGATGTCCCCACTATATTCTTCCTTCTGCCATCGGATTGTCCCACACTTGATGTCGTGTAGTGATTTTGTAAATACAATCTAATTCATCATCACATCCTTCGTCACGCATGGGTTCAGTGTACCATGGTCCTTCAGTCGGGTCTAGCGGAATGACTATGCGGAGCGACTTCTTCTAAAAGATCATTTTCCGCGTCTTTAAATTAATAACTCCATTTATGTCCGTGACCGAGTCTATTCCTAATAATGCAGGGTAAGGGCTACTTTCATCCACAATTTCGATTACCTTGAAGTCCGTTCGGGTGCTCGCACCTTCTATATCTACTGTAATCCCTTGTAGTCTTCCCATGGGCAGGATCTTCTATTGATTCACCATCCTTAATTGAATAGGAGACCATTGCAGTGTGGGCTTGCCCATGCGCTCCCACTTCTGTTTAGGTAGTACATTTGCATTTGAGCCCAAGTTCAGAATGATCTGATCCATCTGATAATCACCAATCTGCACTGTTAACCGCATTTCCCGCCCAGTCTGTGACACATGTCTTCCCAATTTTCGGACCACGCGAGGTTCACTTGACCATGCGCACCTATTTATCAACTGTTGCAAGCCCTTAACTCCTCTATTGTCATGAAGCAATTTCATGCATTTCTGTAAAAAGGTAGTCAACATCGAGGGATCCCTTTCTAGCTCGGATTGATCCCTACCACCTGGGGTAGAGACCTCCGTGATGCTCTCCCTAGCTTCCAGACCCGCTTCCTTGCGAACTCCTACATCCTCTTTGTTTGGTTTCCCCTTATCCTCTTTGCTGATCGTGCCACTTCTGAGCACCATATTTACGTTGGGATCTTCTTCGCGTGGCTCAGACCTCATCATCTAGACGTTCTGTGTCATTGTAGGTTGTGCTTCCTTTTTCTCACGAATCTATGCTATCAGTGTGGGGCAATTTATCAGTTCATGATTGAATTGTTTGCAGTAAGGGAAAGATATTCTAGTTGGGTTGGTACAGTCCCACGTGTAGTGACCCGGTCCTCCGCAGTTGTAATAGATGAGCTACCCGTGACCCCTTCCTCTCCCCATTCCTTCCTGTCCTCATCCATGTCCCTGGAACCTGCAGCGCGCTATCATCGCGGCTGGATCCTGACCTCACGTTTCAGTCTACATTCTGTAGGCAGGTGACTAGTCCATCAATAATTGATAACTACAGCAGTCTCATTCCTCGTGGCCCACCGATCTGCAAAAGTTGCAAAATAGCCACTGGGGGGGGTTGTCTCATGTTTTGTAATAGATGGCAGTTGTCTGTGGCATGCTTTCCTCCCTCTTGACATATCGCACAACAAAGTATGGGCGCCACGCTTGGCCCTGCCTGTGCCTCTGGTCGCAATGGCGTTGGTCCCCCTGCTACCACATAGTTCGCAAAGACGAGATAGTGATCTCTATCATGACCCTGGCTTCTACACTAAATACACCATACTTCCTCCCGGGCTCCTGGGTAGGGTGCTTGTTCTTGTTTTAACTTCTTCATTTCTAAACACAGGTTTTGTATTTGCACATGGATTTGCTGAACTCCAAACCCTGGATCCTGTATCGAAGTTTCGTGCAACCTCACCGCTGTCTCTAATGCTTCAACCTGAGTTGAGATCTTTTGTTGTGACAAAGCCATCCTCAGATGTGGCGTCAGTGACGCCACAAACCACATGCTGCGTTGCACATCCAACAGCGTCATGTTCACCTCACGGACTGTACTTTTCAATATCTGATCTAGATCCCATGGAGTTTCATCAGGCATCATCATGATTTCCTTAAACCCTATGATCGACTACGTTTCTGATTTCGGCCGATTAAATTCTTTTTATAATTCGGTCTGGATCTCCACTATTCCCACATTCGGGTTATCGCTTGAGTACTTTATATACCATGTCAGCGCTAGGTCCTACAACGTGCTAACTAAGGTAGCCTTTTTGATGTTATCATCCATAACTCCATGCGCTTCTCATACCACCGTTACCACGAACCAAAATTGTTCTGGATCTTCGCTTCCTAATCCTTTGAATACCGGAAGCTGGATCGCGCTTGTCATTCTTATCCTTTGGCTTGTGCGGCGGTGTTCTATAAACTCATACTGCTCCTGATCCAATCAATCTTCAAGCTCCTTCTTTGTAGGATTCCAGTGCTTCGTCATCAGACACCCCTTAGGCAGATCCTGGTTCCGGAAACGGAACCATTTGTTGGCTTATAAGGGCCTGACCCAAGTTCAGAAGAGTTATTTAGCCAAACAAATCCCATAGCTACTGGCCCTTTCGACGACAACCTGTGGAGCACGGACTGAGGTCTCACCCGAGGTAGCAGGGGAGGGTGCTAGAACCAGGTTTCCACACCCTTAGGATGTCTTGATGTGGTCTGGAAGGTTCGCACACCGTTCTGTGGCTTCGCGCCACTTTGCTCCGCGTAGATCCAGACCCAGGAAAATCCTTAATACTTATTAAATGTGTTGTTATAGATTAGATCTAATTTTTATGGTCTTTAAGCAAACATTTAACAGAAATAACAAATTCGTGCACCCAGAAAAGATATAGATTTGCATAAACTATTAACATAAGCATACGCGCATAAATCAAATAGTTATATCAACCATAAATTAGTCAGATTCACAATAATTCAGATTTAACACAGAATTTCAAAATCAACTTATCTTTATTCAATTCTTCCACCAATACATCCAGATCCACCCTGCACACTCCACTGCAGGGGTTTGTGCATGCAACTACAAACTCTACTAGGCCTCTGCGCACACAGCTGCAAAGCCTCTATCTACCTACCAACACCCTTGACTCAGACTTACAGACACTTCAAGACTTCGTTCTTTAACAACCCATTACATTCCAGATCAAAAAGTACATACCAAAAACTTACCTTCTACCCTTAGATTCTCACTCTATTTATACATTCCAATGGTCCACGGACCATGGGCAAGCCGACTTACTCCCTATTATTATATATTATTTCTTGGACGAACAACTCTTTGACTCGATCTATTACATTTCGCGCTCTGCATATTTCGGAGTTTTTACAATATTTTTATCCTAATTTATAGGCTCTAAGCCCCAAAAGTGTCACGTGGGACCTCCGCTACCCAACTCTCCTACACATGCTCCAAGAAGTAGTTAATTTATTATGTTGCGTCAGCCTCTGGAGTAAATACAATAGGAGTCATCTACCCAGGCCAAGGAATTGCTCGAACGGGTAAAAGTGGTCGGAATCCGAACAAACAAAAAAATCAAAAAATCTTGTAAATGCAGTGTTTGAATCATGTTTTTGATGGTGGAAATAGATTCAACACCGTCAAAAACTTATAAGACATCTAAAATTTTGAAGTTTAACAACTATAACTTAAATTTACAAAAATCCTTGCCAGATTTTCTTTAAATATCAATGGAATTTCCATAACTTTCCAGCAAATTCCTCCATATAGATCGAAGATATTGAAGATTTAATTTAAAAATAAATAAAAGGTGCCCAGTTGGATTAAATCGCATGACCTGCATGTCGGCTATCTATCATAGGGACCGTATGTTGAAGAGTTGTAGCACTTGTTCCTGCTAGAGACATCAGAAAATCTCTGTTGAACTGCATAGCTTCAAGGATGGAAGCTATTAAGCCTGGTGAAGGCAGTAGTGAATTCTAGAAATCGGCCATTGATATAGCAACGAGTCTTTTCTGAGCTTAATAAACATGGTGTTAAAATTTAGTTTATGCAGAGATTGCGTTAACTATAGCAGAGGCTTTGAAGGGTAGCGCTATGGTGCTGTGTCATAAGGAACACTGGTAAATGGTGTTTTCATAAGCAATTATTTCGATAAGAATTAATCTCTTGGTGGTGTAGCGTTTTGGGAGTTGTTGCAGTCCAAGCGTGGAACAGAGCTATGCGTGAATTAGAAGGAATGATTTGCGTGGATCCATAGGGTCCAGTTGTTAATTATTTGTTATAACAGTTGTGTGTGTGCTCTTCTCGGAGGTATTGAATGATCTATCCTTGTTTTACAATTGTGTTATTTGTGCCTCTGGTATCACAGTTGTTTGGTGGTATATCGAACAAAAGAAAAACGGAGATGCATCAATAGAAGACTGGCCTACACCAGATGTGTCGAAGACCGCAGTGCAAATTGAATCCAGATGTGTCGAAGACCGCAGTGCAGATTGAATTGAAGAAGCCAATGAGCTACGGTTACACTGTGAGAACATTGTCTGTGTTGAAGAGACTTGTTTCAACTTCTTGTTCTGTTGATTTCTGAGAATGAGGGGCATACACCAAAAGTAGTGTTTTTAATAAGTTAAGATCTTGGTGCCGTAGTATTTAAATTATTTTCACTACTAAAATTTAGTATTATAACTGGTTTGTAAAATTGATGAGCATGAACTTTTAAAATATGAAAGAGATCAACAAATTGGTTTAATGGTAGGAAGTTATTTATGAAGAAATTAAGTGCAGGTAAAATTTTAGTACGGATGGTTATGAAGTTCGTTGGGAAGATGTGTATTTAGAGAAGAGTCTCTTATTTATCAAAGATGTGAGAATAGTTTTCTGGTGAGGTATGTGATAATTTGGGATGTTTTTCACTAATTGAAATCAAGAGATTTGTGATTCAGGTTTCACGAGTGGAACTTAGGGATCTAACTTGACAACTTAAGATGTTGTTAAGTAATTAAACAACTTGAGATGTTGTTTAGTAATTAAAATCAAGAGATTTGTGATTCAGTATTTTAGGAGTTGAACTCGGGAATCTAACTTGCCAACTATGCCTTTACAAGGCTTAAGAGACAACTTGATGGAGCTAGTAACGTAGAAGATTTGGAATTGATAATGATGGAGAGGTATGCAGTTATAATGGTTGACAAAACCATGTATGCTAAGGAATCCTAGTAGACTGGAGCGGTTGGGTACTCATGCATTCAAGTGGATGGTTGTTCCATTATATGGACGTCAACATATTTTTCTTTATGTTTGTAAACACAAGGACCACAACTAGTGTTGATTGAGAATGAGACAAGTAGTCATTAAGTGGGGGACTTGGAAAATACACTTGTCTTAGTTGTGATGGTTTCTAAGTAAAAGAGTTTGTTCCTATTCTTTAGGAGTTGTTTAGATGATTCCTAGATTAATGTTTGGTTGAGAGATTTGCACAAGCGATCATGTGATTAAGATATAATTTATATTTTAAACTATTGATTGATGTATTTATATATGTGATTAATCTAATATAATGTGAATTTTTGATATGTAATTTATTTCTCATCTAATTTGACCAAAATGTACGAGATATCTTATATAGCAATATTTAAAACTAACTAATATCAATTATAGTGAAATAATGATCTAAGAACGCTTCTAAATAAATTTATAAATGTAATAAAAGTATCATATAATTGAATGGAATATAGAAAAGCACAATAAAAATTGAAGCAAATAAAAACAAAGAACAAAGTGCACAAACATATTGATTTTATATATGGAAAAAAATGGGCGAGATAATAAAGAATGTAATAAGAATATAACATACAAAGTGCGCCTATTTTTGAAAGGAATTCACATGCATCATGTATGGTTCAAACATATGGAATAAAAATATGCAAGGAAAACATATTATTACGTTGAGAACATGGCAAGAAGAATATAGAGTGCGAGCATGCTGGAAAGGAGGAATTCACATCAGTGCATTATGTGTGGTCTAAATCAGTGGATTATATGTCTTTTAAATACATGGAAAACATATTCAAGGTCGATAATGTTGCTATAATGAGTGTTAGTAAAGGATGTCTTTTTAAAATACTAAATTGATGTGAAAAATTGTGGAGGATAAATTAAAAAATTTAAAAAAATTAAAAATAAATAACAAAAGAAATTAACAAATAAAAAATTGATAATCATCACAAAATCAAATGGACAACTATCGACAAATTTGCAACCATTATTTAATAATAGTTAACAAATGTGAAAGGCTAACTAACTAATCATGTAAATATATACTTATAGGATAATATATTATAATGAAAAATTGATCTTGACTTATATGTGTGGGGCATGGGAGGATTTCTTGAAATTTTTAATTTGTTAGGGTTATTTTTTTAAATTATACTTTGGATACTTTAGAAAGCTTAATCTAAAAATTTGATTTTTATTCATTGTTTTTCTCTCTCTAACTATATTTTGTATAAATTCACCCAAAATTCATCTTGAAACACAAATTAATCATTGAAATGAATAGATAGGCATTAAGTTTATATATGCATTCGAAAATCCAAAAAACTACATTTTCACATAAAATCATGTAACTAGATTCCAACTATAATTTCCAAAAAAAAATTAAATGTTTCACAGACTTCCTTAAATAATATAATATATTTTTATAATGGAATAGATATTACAACTTTTTGAATAATATATATATATAATATAATATATATGAAAATCATTCTAAAAGGTAGATCAATATTCACATAATTTTAACATCACTTTGTAAAAGTGACTCACATCATATAGGTAATTATAACCACTCAAAGTTTATGGGGGTGTAGAGGTGTAGATAGAATGTTGATAGGGTGCACTACTAAGGCATGTTATTATTAGTTTAGATATTGATTAGATACGTTATTAAGACACTCCTTGAAACATGGATAATTCAAATTTTGACTAACTCATGTATCATATATAAACATTTTTTTTACATGTTATTATTAATTTAATTTAGATATTGATTAAATACACTATTAAAACATTCGTTGAAATATCAATAATTCAAATTTTGACTAACTCATGTATCATATATTGAAACCATATAAATAATATGAAAATTATAGTAATAATAATAAAATTATTACTAATTACATCAATCATCATTTCTTTTAAAATATATTTTAAAAAAACATATTCAAATAGCATTTATAAAAATCTAACTCAATTAAATAAACAACTTTCATTCTTGTGCTTTAAAAGTTATGGATTTACCTAAAATACAGTATAGGTTTAAGTGTTCCTTTCTGAGTTTTATTTATTTTATCTGAAAGGGATGCCGATGAAATTTATAAATATAAAATATAAACCAATACTTATACACGTGTAAAGAAAAACATAGGGACCAAAGCATGTCATGAAAACAAAAACGAAATAAATCATATCTCCAGATGTGTATGGAGTTTTCAGAAACACAGTTCAACTTGTCATCAATATTTGGTGGAATTTTTATTACCTTTTAGATTTAAAATTATTAAATAAAAAACATAACGCCTTAAGAATCAGCCCGAAGCCATGTGCATGATTTTTAATTTAATTATTTATAAATGATAATTATATATATAAAAACATAAATTTATAATTCATGTGTTTTTTAATTTATAATTTAAATGTTTATTTATGTTTTAAGTAATTAAATGTAATTATAATAACATTAATATATAAATATAAAATAGTTAAATAATAAAATATATAGTATAACAGGTTTATATTTTCAGTTTACTAAAAATTCCAATGACAATTATAATTGGGATTAATTTTTTTTATTTAATTTGTACTTAGAATATATAAATAAATATAATCTTTTAAAATTTTAAATTAATTTAAATATTTTTATTATTGAATTAAATATAATTGATTGTAAAAAACCTAAATATAAAAGCATTTAAACTACATTTACGAAAAAAGCTTCATTAAACTATAAAAATACTTAAAGATTATTAGTTATAGACCAATTAATAATTTAAGAGAAATATCAAATAATTAAATAAAAATTAAATAAGTATAGTATAAATTACCATTAAAACTTAATTTAAGGTTAATTTTTTTTATTATAATTATTAGCAAAAAAAACACTATATTTGCATTGTTAAAATAAAAAAAATTTAAAAATTATTGTGAAATAGAAATTAATAATAATATATATATATAATATATATATATATATAAAATAGTTATAATATTAATAATGTAATATTGGAAAAAATGATATTTATAATATTTATATAATGATGTTAATGTCCTCTAAAATCTCTATAATTTATTGACCATTAAAAAATAAAAAATAAAAATTGTTTGAACTTCTCGGATTCTTCATTGTTGCTTTGAGTTAATTACTTTAAAGAATGTCCTTCAATATCATATTTATTCACCACATTAGGCATAACGATAATATTTTTGACATTATCAACAAAAGAAGGCGTCGTGCGCTACAGCGCATGGTCTAATTTATTCCCTTCATAGTGTAATTCAAGCAATTTCTTTTTGGGATATTCCTTTTTATACTCACCATTTAATGTTGACAGCCAGCCATACACTGGCTCTATGCCTCTATCAAGATCTCGAAAGCCATCGCTCCAACCAGGTGGAGAATTAAAAAAAACAAGTGCTGGAGACAGCGGTAGTCCCTGCCCAGTAGTCAAAGCCCAAAAATGTTGAACAATGGTTAATGGTTTTTTATGTTACAACTTTTAATTAGAATGAGCAACAGCAAGCTTTAATTACAATGAAAAACACCTTTCGTTTCAATCTCTGTGGCATATTATATTAAGCTAAATGTAGTGCTGAAGTAAGGTTTGTCTTAGGTGTATTTTGGTTGTATTTTAGGCAAATTAGCGTATTCTATTATTCTATGGTTTAGGGTTTTTTTACATTTCTGGTGTTTAATCCCGAAGGTCTCCCGAAGGCGAGGCCACAACAAGGCAGGAAGCGAAGAACCCATTGCACCAAAAAAACAAAACAATTCTAGAAGTTAAGTAAAGAAAAAGATATCAGATTTGGGGTTGAATCTAGAGCTAAGGAAGTAAAGCAAAAGATATTAGATTTGGTGTTGAATCTAGAACTGCAATGCTACAATGTGTGGAACAACTGGGAGATGTTATAAAGGTGGCAATGGGACCAAAGGGTCACATTGTTGTTATTGAACAAAATTATGGTTCTCCAAAAGTAACAAAGGATGGTGTTATTGTGGCAAAAAGAAATGAGTTCAGTGACAAGTTAAAAACCAGTTGTGCAAGTATTGTGAAGCAAGTTGCCAATGCTACAAACGATGTTGCAAGAGATGGCACTACCTTTGCGACCATCCTTACTCGTGCAATATTCACAGAAGGCTGTAAGTCACTTGTAGTCAGTTGCAGTTGGGATGAATGCAATGGACTTGAGATGGGGCATTAGCTGACTTGCAGCTGGGATGAATGCAATGGAATTGAGACGAGGCATTAGCATCGCAATTGACGCAGTTGTGGTACATTTGAAAAGTAGAGAAAGGATGATAAGCACACCCGAGGAAATTGTACAGGTAGGCATCATCTTAGTGAATGGTAAAAGGGAAATTAGTGAACTGATTGCAAAAGATGGTAAAAAGGAAATTGGTGAACTGATTGCCAAAGCAATGGAAAAAGTTGGAAAGGTGGGAGTCATAACTATTGCATATGGGAAGACGGTGTCAATGAATTGGAGGTTGTTGAAGGAATGAAGGCTATATATCTCCGTATTTTATCACAAATGATAAGGCCCAAAAATGTGAATTAGAGAATCCTCAGATTCTGATACAAGAAAAGAAAATTGCAAATTTGAATGCAGTTGTTCGAGTAGTGGAGCTGACCTTGAATAAGCAAAGAGCTCTTGAATAAGCGAATAGATCTTTTGATTGTTTCTTTGGAGAAAACAGAAAAGCCAACTTGGAGGATGTTGTTGTACTTACTAGTGATCAAATGATTTCAAAAGAACTTGGCATGATGCTTGAAAAGGTTGAAGCTGCTATGTTTGGTTTACCAAAGAAGGTAACTGTATCGAAGGATGACACTATTATTCTTGATTGAGGTGGTCATAAGAAGCCTATAGAAGAAAGATGTGAGCATATTCGGGCGGCCATTGAAGCCAGCACAACAGACTATGATAAGGAAAAGTGTTAGAAGAGGTTGGTAAAGCTTTCAGTAGGAGTTGCAGTTTTGAAGATTGGTGGAGCTAGTGAGGCAGAAGTAGGGGAGAAGAAGGACAAAGTCACAGATGCCTTGAATGCCATGAAGGCAGCAGCAGAGCAGGGTATTGTGGCAGGAGGTGGCGTTTCTCTTCTTTATGTGACAAAGGAGCTAGAAAAACATCAGACTGCTAACTTCAACCAAAAGATAGGAGTGCAAATTATTCATAATGCATTGAAGATGCCTGCATATACGATTGTTGCAAATGTGGGTGTCAAAGGTGCAGTGGTTGTTGGGAAATTACTGGAGAAAGATAATTGACCTTGGCTACGATGCTACCAAAGACTTTCTTCTTTCTTATTTCTTCTTGTGTTTATTATTATACCATTTATTCAAAGACCATATCGTGCACATTAGAACAAGCTATCTGAGTTTTGGTGAAGAGCATTCTTGAAATCCTGTGTTTATTATTATACCATTTATTCAAAGACCATATTGTGCACATTAGAACAAGCTATCTGAGTTTTGGTGAAGAGAATCATAGAGGCATAGGTAAAGTAGCCAAGCAAATCAGCAACCTGTTGATAGTTCAATCCTTTCAAGGAATTTGACAGTTCAATCCTTTCAAGGAATGTGAAACTCAGCTCCAATGAGGACATGATGGATCAAATTAGAGGAACTGAGTTATTTGTAACTTATGGATCAAACAAGGATTTCAATTGCAAGAATATAAAACTGTCTGATTTCAATTGCAAGAATATAAAACTATCTGACCTGTTACATAATATTTAATTTTTCTTGTTGAGGTGTTTGTTTTAATAAAAATAATAATGAATGGCTTGAAATACTTAATTTCTGGAATAACCAACTTTGAGCATAATCTCAGCAGTGCTAAACATGCATCATATTATAAGCGATTTCATTATTTCCCCTCTGAATGATTCACTCGAATAATCAACATTGAGCATCTTCAACACGAAACCTACATTATCTATAGAGATCAATTCTAACTGTGATTACCAAAGGACGTGACGACTGCTAGAATTGGCCAAATGATAGGACGCAATGGATGACAACCTTCCACTGACCAGCGAGCCCCTCTAACACCAAGCAGAAGGCCATGGATTCCCCCCTTAGTGGTGGAGTAAAGCTTGCCTGGAATCGGAGTTACTACTACCACAGGATATCTAGAGACTAGTAATTCATAGGCAATCCTGAAACTATGGTAAAGGAAGTCTAGTAACGACTGAGTTATTCCACCAGACGATGACAATCATGGTAAGAACAATTATAGCTAGAAAGAACTGGAAATAACGTAAATGGCATTCTTCCTCTCAAGGATCAAACCCTTTCGCGCTTAACTAAGGAATTGAGAAACCACCAGGCTCATGAAAAAGTTAGCAATAAGGCCAATTATTTTTGGAAACAAAGAAATAATTTTACACTTGGTTCTACGCAAAATCGCCATTGAAAATCATGATACCTAACAAACCATTGTATTCGTGTATATAGAAGGAATGAGGAGTAAATATATAAAAACCCTTTCATATTACAATATTGATGTTAAGAAAAATCCTAACTAGGAAAAACAAGAGAATCACTAGCTGAGAAGAGTACAAGTGATTTGAGATTTTCTCCTGGAAAATTGAAGGAGAAATCAATACCCAAAATATAGCCTTAGGTAAAAGACAAGCGTAAACGCAGATGTCATATAAAAATATTATATAATCATCTAATATAAGGAATCCAAATGCCACATACAAAGATTACTAATCGTCTAATATAAAGAACCACTTGTTTGACATTGGGTGCACAATTTTATGACTTGTCTGATCCTATGGGCCCATAGTCTTACCACTGGTTTATTTTGCAAACATTGAACATGCACGATGGACAACCCATAGTCTTACCATTTGTTTATTTTGAGAACATCGAACATGCACGATGGACAACACGAAGCAGACACACTCCTTTATTAAAGATGAAGGCAACTGTTCTGGTTTCATCTATGGGTTTTCCGAGAGCATATCTCATATTGAACACAATAGACAAGTCTAGCGAGAGAGTCCAAATGAGTAAGATTTAATAGAATTGTTCTCAGTTATACATTAGAAGACTTGCTTCACACAGTTATTAAGATAGTGTGCGCTGAGGGGCCTTGAATGGTGAACTTAATGCCAAAGATCAACCTCCAAACTGGTGAATGTCCTCGTCCCTCCCTTGGCCAACCAGAACAGATCTCTACTATCTTCCCATATCGATCTTGACCTCCCTCTACCGCAAGGCTTTCCTGGAAAATTCCAATAGAGGGATCTTATCACTAACATATCGGGGAAGCGAGAATCAGTAAGGAATAAGGATGCCACCTTCAGAAATAAGGATGAGTATTATCATTGACATACTGGGGAAGTAGGAATCAGTAAGGAATAAGGATGCCACCTTTAGAAATAAGGATGCGTATTATCACTGACATGTTGGGGAAGCGGGAATCAGTAAGGAATAAGGATGCCACCTTAAAAAATAAAGATGGGTATTCTCAATCAGTAGGGGCCTTAATGTCACAACCAAGCATATGAACAAATCCCTCCCTAGAACCATGATAGGAATCAGTGCATTGACTCCACTCCATGCTTGCATACCGTTGTGGCTCTTTCAACTTCCACGGGCTCAACAAGGGTCAAGGTGAATATCCGAGTGATTGCTAGAGGTAGGTTCATCCGATTCTGCCGCTAGGCCATTTGCGAAGCATCTAGTGGTAACTAGCTGGGAAAGGGTAACTAGCTCAATAACGAGAGATAGTGGAGCTGTTCAAAGCAAGGGCGTGCTCTAGTGACCTTCCTGCTCTAGCTTTAGTCTGGTAAGAAAGAATATCATGGCCTGAGCCTGAGTTGGGTGAGTAAGAAGGAGTTGAGTTTTTGTCGAAGCTTGAATCACCTTAAAAGCTCTCTATCTTAGGCAAGAGCTCATCTCAAATTGCCCCATCTTACCAATGAAGGAAAGAACAATGAACAATGCAATATAATCTCAAGAAACTCATAAAATTGTTACCGATGCTTCACTTGATTGTCTTCATGTTGTCCATGCCAACTCACTAACCAAGTACTTCCTTGTCCTCCTTTCATTTTTCCATTATTACTTTACATTTAGCTTCACATCTCTAGAAATATCTATGATGATTTAGCCTCAAGCATATTCAATTTATTTTGTGCTTCTAGTCCTTGAATCATAGTTGCGTGCAAGATTCTAGAAGAACAACCATATCCGAAGGCTTGTCAAATGTGATAACTTCGCCCTCAAATTCATCAAATTCGTCTCCAATGGTGGTTTAATGTCGAGGCAACAACTGACTGCAAAATCATTGTTCCCAGCCGCTTTCATGCTCACGCCACCACCGAAAATCCTTTGTCCCTTTTGTCGCAGACTGCGGTTTGTAGAGATCCGCCTTAGCTCAGCAACTCTAAAAATGTAATTTAGATTTCTATTTATAAATGTAATTTAGATTTCCATTTATGCTAAAGGTTTCTTCGATGCCATAGCCAAATTGGCTCTTGCAATGTCTGGAAATGGCTCCAACTACCCAAATTGCCACACAATGTCTGGAAATGGCTCCAACTACCCAAATTGTCGTGCAGACTGTGGTTTGCAGAGATCCACCTTCGCTCAACACCTCTAAAAATGTAATTTAGATTTCCATTTATGCTAAGGGGTTCTCTGGAAATGGCTCCAACTACCCGAATTGTCGCACAAACTGTGGTTTGCATAGATCTGCCTTTGCTCAGCACCTCTAAAAATACAATTTAGATTTCCATTTATGCTAAGGGTTTCTTCGATGCCATAACCAAAATGCGATTTAGATTTCCATTTATGCTAAAGGTTTCTTCGATGCCCTACCCAAATTGGCTCTCTCAATATTTGGAAATGGTTCCAACTACCCAAATTGCGCACATCTCCACTGAGTGTTTAACAAAATAGCTCGATTGAAAATTATTCTATCTGAAATTATTCTATTCCAACAGTGGGAAAGAAATCTTCAAGGCCGTGGGATGAAACCAAGAGATAGGTGTTGAGCCTGCATGGCTACATGTGACAATTCTGTCTCTACATGGCTACACTTGGCAGCTAAGTGGCAGAGGTGCATGCAAAAAGCACAAATTTTGGTTATAAAAAAAGTTAGATATAAAATGTTGCCACATAAAAAAATTGAATATAAAAAAATATTTGGTAAAACTTTGGAATTAAAATATAACATGCCCTAAAACTTTGCATATAAAAATGTTCCTCCAATCTCCTTGCATCGGGCCATTTGAAGCCTGTAATAAGAGGTCTAATATTTTCTCACCCAAAAACTTTGATTAAAATTCCAGTGAATAACATCTCCACCATTAAATTTTGGTTAAAATGCGACAGTCTGAAAAACAAAAATGGTCAAAGAATGAAGTAATGAGCGGTCAAACGATCGCTATAGTCCCGCTGAAGGCAGGGACTAATAAGAGTCTCCATGCAACTAAAACCAGAGTAAATGAGACCTCATACAATCGCTTCCTTCCTGTAGAGCTTACCTCTGGAGCCTGTTTTCTTTTCAATTGACCTTTCTGTGACTTCTGCATTGCTTATCGAACCATACCAAGTTAAAAAAAAAAAAACAGCTTCTTTGACAAAACATCGAAACAATTTTCTTCTCCAGTCTTTGCAAATAAATAAATCCTTACCCCAACTTATTTTAGACCTTAAAAAAAGATCGAACCATCAAAATGAAGCAAATCCCAGGCTCCTGAGCAGGCCGCCAATGCAAATCTGAATGGACAAAGCCTTGCGCCAAGCTTTGGTGATCCAGATGGCGAATTGTCGAGATCCTGATGTGGATCGAAGGCCGTCGCCATCCCTCTGTTCAATTTTCATGTTGGTGATCTCTCATAATATAGTCGTTATAAAAACCGCGAGCAGAATGTGCAGCAGATGGATCTTCATAACTCAAAAATAACATCCACTTTGTTGTTACTTCTCTGTATATCTAAGTGTTCCAAGGCCAATGATCTTTATAACCACGCTTCTATTTTTATTTATCTTTTTCAACCTGGCCAATTCCTCCAAATTTATCTCTGATTTCGTTGGATGTCACGTGGAGAGAAAAATTGGAGATGTAAATTTGAGGATTTTCGTCACACTGTTTTATTGTCTCGGGCGGCTCACCATAACTACTGCTCACGTTTTCTTGAGTCAGTTTTCCCAATATTGCCCGTTGGCTCTGGTTATCCATCAGGTTTTTCTGCCCCTTAATTATCATATCCTAAAGGTCCCACCCGTCTACCAGCACCTCCTTGTGCACTGTAATTAACAGGTGGACCATAGCTATTTGGAGGCGGATTAGTCATTCGATGCACCATATCCAACGGGAGGTGGAACGGCAACTCCGTAACTGGGTGTTCCACCATATCCAGCCGCAGGTGGGTTTGCATAGCCTCCTCCAACAGGAACCAGAGACATTTGTGGTTCCAAAGTATTGACCTGCATAATCACCAGGACCACCATATCTGCGCCAAAAAAATGAATGCACTCAGTAATTCACATTTTCTCAAAATCGCATTCGTTTGCCAGAATCGATTGCTCTTTCGGCAACTTACCGAGCGAACAATAAGCATTTAAGGCGGGGCAACAAACATGCTATGTACATAATTTACTGTTACTGAAGTTTTAGGCGGTTTGAGCATAAGATATTGGATAGTGTATTTAAGAAAATTGGGTAGAAAGAAGAAGTACTATGTTCAAGAATTTAACCTTAGTGTGATGTCTACCAAAAAAAGTACATTGGAGCTATCATTTCATGGAGAACAAAAATTCTCATTACTCAATTAAGAACTAACTCGCATCAACTATTGTGTCAAACAGATAGGTGAAAAGTCATAAAAAAAACTTGGAAAGAATGACGGTGTATTTTTTGCAAAATAAAAAAATTAAATTACAAAAGAAAAAAAACAAAAAAACTAATAATCCCATAGTCGAGTAGACATTAAAATTTCGTTCATTCATTTTAACAAAAAAAATGTGGCTCTTCCCTGTTATTGAACCTGTAGGAGATTTGAGCACGAAGATAATCGGGAGTAGTATTTAACAAAATAATTGTGGCTTTCCTGTTGTTGAAGCTTTAGGCGGTTTGAACACTAAGATAATGGGGATTTTTTGCTTGTCAAATGAAAATTTGATGACGTTTTTGCATTTTTCATGCCCTTCATTTTACGTTCTATTCAAAATTGTGAATGTCGATCTCCGCTTGTCTAGAAATTCTCTTTCAACTACTCATGCATCTCAACTTTCGTTGATCTCATTGAGAGTGTCTTGTTTTTCGTAAGTTAACATATGTGTTTTGAGATAGCATAGAACTATATTTTTAAGATTTTACAAAGCTTTTCAGCTTTAGAGGTTAATAGTTTTGATTATGTACTTGAATTTTAACATGTGAAAGGCACTAATGAAGACCACATAGTTAGGATGATGAAGATCCTCAACCACCATTGGATGAGATGGATTTATGCATCCTTCAAATGATATGAAAAGTGGCAATTCTTTATCAAAAGGAGAATAATAAATGGAAGTAAATATTTATGGAAGAACCATGGCCGATCACAAATGACTTTTTCGATAAGCCCAATCATGACACTTTTGATCTTGTAGCTACAAGATATGATAGCTTCTGTTTAAAGTAACAATGATTATGTATATTGTTAATGCAACCCAACATAATTAATGTTTTAAATGATTTTCTAGTACTAAAACTTGTGCATATGATTTTTATTTTTTCTACAAGATTTTAGTGGGAATTTGAATGTTTAATAACTTGTATATGCTTGACTTATAATGCTCTCTTATAGTTATTTTTTAAATGAAATGTTGGTTTACATATTTTTGTATTAATTGTGATATAAGTAATTTTAAGAACAAAACATAACCTAAAGCATAAATTAGTTCCCTGAAACAAGAAGAATTAGCTAGATAAACTAATACTCTACTACAACAACACAAATTAAGTTCAGAAAAAACCCTAAAACAACCAAAGTTAATTAAAAAAAACTAATACTATAATACAATAATAGCAACTAACATAGATTAGTACCATCAAATAACAATAGCTTGTGGAACAAACGTAATACCTTAATTCAAAAACACTTCAATTTATAATAATTGATGGAGACACTCTCTAACATTATGGAGAGATGTTGTAATGTTTACCATTTTGACTTATTTAAAATAAAACATATTTAAATTAAATTGAGAATAAAATTAAATAAAATAAAAAAACTAAAAATTCTACAACCCATGGCCTTTTCCTTTGTATTTTTAACCCATGATTTTTTTTTTTTGTCAAAGTATTCTTCTTTAATATTATTATTTAAAAGCTAATAATTAAACTAGCCTAGATTCATTGTAACTTTGCATCTACTAATTTCAGAGAGATGAAATCCTTCATCTACTCATCTCGGATAGATGAAATCTCAAATCTCACTCTTGAGTGCAAGTCTCTTTTTGAACAATAGACCTAATGCTTGTTGGCACTTGTTAAGTTAGGAATTAAAAATGAATCTACACTTATGATATGACAACTCGAGAATTGAATATAGTAACTTCATCATTTATATAACTTTTAACACTCAACTTATGATAATATCTTAAGTTACTAACAAATTATTGAGCCTAGAGGCTCATTCTACAATCATTTGTGATGTGTAACCCTATCCGTCCATCAAAGTTGAAATTTTGCTAGTGTTGACCAAAATAAAAAAATTTACAAAATCTAAAAAAATAAATAAGTAAATAACCATACAAAACATTTAAATAATACCTACTCATAAAAATATTTACACGTGGAGAAATTGGATCCCTCTCATCTCATGTTAATTTCGTATTTAAATTAAGATCGATGTTAATTATAAAGTTAATGATAACATGCAACAATCTATCGCTGCAACAGTGATACAAACCAAAAATGTAGTTTTATGCTCATAATAACTAAATGTATGCAGAAGAATAACCAGCCAGCCAGCTGGTCATAATAACTGCTTATTTGGTATTGCAAACCAAAAATTAAACTCAACTTCGTATTGGGTATTACAAAAGAAAAATTAAACGAAAATATATCAGGACAAAGAATGAAATAAACCTGCAGTCAAAGATTGAATAGCGTTTGCAGTGTAGAGTAGAGTAGTAGAATTGTAGATAGAAGTAAAGGAAGTGTGCTTAGTTGCCTTTTTGCCTACGCCATTTGATCTTCTTAATAGTTCACAAAATCCTATTTCCTTAACTTCTCAAACATTCCCATTCACATAAAAAATATGTGATTTCCAGTCCCAATGGATGCGAAGGATAGCACCTTATACTTGAAGCCAAAGTATTTGTGGAAAGAAAAGACAGAAGAACTAAGGAAAAAATATTAGACTATAACAATAGAAGGCATATCCAGATGAGGCAGTCTACAGAATGCATGCCCGTGGCCACCAGTATTTATTTCATCTCTAACATTTTATCGTTTCCTTGTGATATACACAATGGTACACTTCTTCCATTAGCCCTGGAATCAACTGTCTGTTTGCAAATGACGGAAGGGTAGTAATATAAGCTTCCAAGTCACTGCATTTTAGAATTCGAAGTAGAAAATTCCAATGGGGTAACCTTTCTGTCCATATGTTCAAATTATTTGTTTACTATTTTCTTGTGAATGACACAACCTTAGGTTTCTTCCTCAGTAGGTTTCTTCCTCTCATCTTGAGATCACTGGCGATGGTGTCTGGACATACATGAAATGACCGAAGAGATGTTCCACGGTAGGTTTCTTCCTCTCGTCTTGAGATTATAGGTGATGGCATCCGGACATACATGAAAGGACGAAGAGTTGTAGGTTGTCGACCCATGGACAACAACTCCTTTTAACTTGACAACTCTACGATATGACATAATTTCATTGAACATTTATTTATCACCTTTCACCGTATCGGAGTTAATACAGGCATGTCGAAGAGGTTGGCAATGCCGAAGAGTGGTTGGACGTCACAACTCATTTAACTCCCTCGAGCTTGGCAAGTCAAACCCATCAGGTTGGCCTTATCTTTGTTGGCCTTCTTAAATTAATATAGCTACTATAGTTTTTGATGGGTTCAATCCTAAATTAAAAGTCAAAATGACAGGTTGACATTTATAAGGCACGTCAAACCTGACGTGGAAAAAATTAAACCAACTGTCAAATACGTTTTGAAATTCCAAATACGTCCTATAAGACGTCAAATTCTAGGCCTGGGGAATAGTATTTAACCCAAAAAAAAATTGTGACCCTGTGTGATGAAGAATTGGTCAACGAGGTGTGGGACAGATTGCGTCGAAGAGGACAAGTCTGAACAGTGTTACCACGAAAAACCACATTATAAAATGCATATCAGCATAATTAATTAATATTAAAGTAGTAACATAGAATTTTGACTACTTGGGCAACATTAGGAGATTGATACTATAGTTGCAAATGCATGGCATGTTATACCATTAATCACAACGACCGTATGACAGCGATAGTCGGCGTAGTCATCAGTTTTAGTCGGCGTATAGCGGCTAGAATTCAGCAAATGTATTAAATGGAGTTTCTAATTGACAAAGGGGCAAGCTTCTTGAAGAAGCCACTACCCCATCAAACTCCAGAAGTTTCTCTGTTGTATATAAATACCTGTTCAGTCATCAAATGGAGACAGGTTCTAAGTTGTGAGGTTCTAAGTTCTGTGTTTGAGTCTCTGCTCTTTCTAATATGGTATCAGAGCTCAAGTGAGCTGTGAGGTCACAGAGCTAGCTGTGAGGTGAGGCGAAGCGGTGTGGCTAGCCTTAATGTGCATCTGCCAGGGTGTCAATCATTGTGTTTGAAGACCATGTCAAATCTTGTGTGATGAGGACGTGTTGAGTCCTGTGTTGTTGGTCTGTTGTGAAGGGTTGTTGAGAGGTCGCCCTATGGCACTATGTGCGCGGTCCAGCGTTGTCCAAAAGATAGAGCTCAGGTGAGCTGCTTGGAGGAGGTCGAGTGGTGAATCACTGCATGAGGCCAATTGTAGTGTTGAATGTTTAGTGAAGTCCTGGAGATATTGTTGTGCAGAGAGTGTGAGCGCACGCTGGGTGATAGTTCATTGCTGTAAGTTCGAGTGTTTCCTGGTTGAGAGTTGAGAGCTTAAGGCTCTTCTATGAGTGAGAGTTGGGTGAACTCTTGAGACAGCCGTATTAAGCTTTTAGGGAAGTCTGGGTGTAGTGTAGTGAGTTTTTTTCCTTCTGCAGCTGTCGTGAACTTGCGTTGAGAAGTAATTTAAGAGCGTGGAGTTTCTTTGTAAGAGATCGCTGCATAGGAGGACCGTGTGTGAGTTTTGCTGTAAAGTTGCAATACGTTGCTGTGTGGATGGGTGATCTGGACTAAGGACCGTGTTGGAACCATTGTGAGAGTCTTGCTACGATTGGAGTTGCTGAGAACGTGGAGTCTGTGTAAATTCTAAATATGTGTAAGGGTACCATATTCCCAAACTTTTATAAATTTGTTGCATATGAGTAAAGATTTTCTATATTTCCGCTGCGCGAAATATGGAGTTGTGCTCCACGGAGGCATCGGTGTATGTGTGTAGAGCGGAAGGTTTAGTGGCAACCTAAGGAAATCAACTGCACTTAGGATAATTTCCTGCCCGATTGGCTGTCGAGTGCACCTGAAGAAGTCGAGTGGTTTAGGCCTAGGAGTGGAGACACCTGTGAAGGTCTCAGGAAATGATATGTGTGTGAAGAGTGGTGGATTGTGTGCCACCTAAGAGCATTGGGTACATTCTACAACTCCTAAAGTGTCTGGTATATTGGTAAGGCTATTTTGTGCATTTTGTTTATTGGTTGTTGGGAAATCCTTTTGTTTTGTGCTTGCAACCAAGTTTTTTGGAAATTTATGGTGCGAACAATGACCAGATAGGCACTGCGCACCAAGAGGAGATCTGTTTGCTCCAGAGAAGGACTGTATTATGCTTTGATGTTTGCATTATAGGTTTTGTGGATCTGAATTATGATCTTTTTGCTTGATTTTATGATCTTATTGCTAATGGGGGCACCTTATCTACAACCATGAGATTGTTGGAGCATATTGGTGCTGAAGTTGTAGAATGTGCATGCGTTATTGAATTTCCAGAGTTGGAGGACCGAGACTGATGTTTAGTGAGGTTGTTTATTCCTGTTGTGAATGTGTTAAGATCCTTGGCCGTGCACAAATTCTTGGTGGTGCACGGTGCCGTGAAGTGGTGTGTGAGGGCGCATAAGAGCACTGAGTCACCTATGGTAGAATGATGGGTCAACAGAGGAGACAGTCTCGGATAGAATTAAAACAGGTGAAGAGAAAGAATGAAATGGCAATAGTTGCAGAAGAATATGAAATGCTTCAACCAAAAGTAGATCTAAATCAGATAGAAGAATTTGAAGACACTGATTCAATACTGAAATGATTAATACCAATTCTGCCAATTTTCTCAGGTAAAAATTTTAAACTTTGGGCAATAAAAATGGAGGGATTGTTTGGTTCAGTAAATTTATGGCAATTTGTTCAAGGAATTTCCATAAATAAAAGTAGAGGTGCAATATCATTGTTTCTCATCATATCAGCTTTAGACGAAAATATTTTGTCTAATACTTTGTATGAATTTGGTGAAATATGTGATGCAAAAACATTTTGGGATATTCTTGAAATGAAATACAGTATGAAGGGTAGTGAGAAGGCTGAAGTTGATGAAGGAGTTGTTGTTGAAGGTGATTGTGTTGAAAGCATCATAACTGGGATTAAGGCTGAATGTATGTCTTTAGCTAACAATAGAGTAGTATGTGATATTAAGGAAACACCCTGTGATGCAGAGATTTATGAAGTCAAATTTGATGACAATTAGGTATCCCATGATGAGTGGTTAAATATGATGCATGAAAAACATCTTATTGATGAGTTGTTGTTTGGTGAGAAGAGTTGCCTACCTCCATACACAAATCAAATGTAGGACAACATGTTTGTAGCAACAGAATTGACGAAAGAGGTTGAAGACATGAATCAACCAACTATGTCAGCAAAGAAAAATGAAGGAAGGAAAGCTCTTTCCAAAGAGCATGATGACAAAAATCAATATGGTTCTGTTTATGAATCTAACATTGTTTTTGAGTGTGCAGATATTGACAATCAGGAAGAAGCAACAAAACTTGAAGAAATTGCAAGCATTAAGGACAAGTATAAGTCCCAAGAACTTGAATTAGATTACCTTGTTCGGGGTCTTGCATTACATCCCAATCTAGAAGAGGTTGTTGACAATAAGTATGTAAGCAAGGAGCAAGGGAATTTCATAAGGAAACCTAGAAAGGTGAAGATGAAACTGCACTAGCAAAGGAAAAGGAACAAGCATGGACCCTTTAATAAGAAGGAAAAAATGAAATGTTTTGTTGTAAGCCTAGCTGAGACTTAGACCAGCGGGGAAGTTAAATTTTAGTTCGTCGTGATTAAGGGGAGGTGTTAGACCATTAATCACAACGACCGTATGACAGCAATACTCAGTGTAGTCATCAGTGTTAGTCAGTGTAGAGCGGCTAGAATTCAGCAAATGTATTAAATGGAATTTCTAGAATCCAATGACAAATGGGCAAGCTTCCTGAAGAAACCATCGCCCCATCAAACTCCAGAAGTTTCTCTCTTGTATATAAATACCTGTTTAGTCATCAAATGGAGATAGGTTCTAAGTTGTGAGGTTCTAAGTTCTGTGTTTGAGTCTCTGCTCTCTCTGATATGGCATTGCTGGAATATATATATTTTTTTTGTAGTGTTTAATTAGTGAAAAAAACAATAAAGAGATATTTGTATAATTGAACTCTTCCCGGAAAAAAAAAAAATGTACCTTCCCTTTTATGGAATTACATATCACAATACCCACTGATCCATCATTGTATTAATGATGGAATGCATGCTGCACATGGTCATTTTCCTTATCATATCCATATTGCTATTTTGGAAATCTGGGTTACAAAAATTCTGACTTAATGTAACTACCTTTTTTTGGTTTGTACGTCTATGTAGTCCCGTTCCTTGATATTTTGTAGTCATATAGAGACCTGGAATTGTTGGGGGGTTTAAAATAACTACCAAAACTATACATTGGACTTATATATACATAGCCTTTTCCAAGGCTTATATATTTATAACCTGACATTATGTTTATTGAAGTGTTATGCTCTATGTTTATTGAAGTGTGGTCATTCACTACGGAAAATTGTACTATAAAATGCTAAGCTAATGCATTTTATTTTTACGTGAGCTTGAATAAAGAGGTAATATTTACTGAAATCTTTTCATCTTTTGGTCATGGGTTCCAGACCCACACTTCTTTTTATTTTGATTTAGAAATTAGTGAATCTATTGAAAAGTTTTCATCTTAGTCCAATGTTAATGGGATGTAGGACGAATGATGCATGGCCAACCTTGCACTGCAACCTATTTTATATTTCCAAAAAAATATTTATTATAATAATACACCAATCTAAATATTATATGTCACTTGGAAGTGACATAATAAAATATGGATTTTTGTTTTCCACAACACTGACAAACTACTAATTGCATTTATGATAAAACATAGCTAAACTCATGGTCCTTATTACCAATACACAAATTCTTAGTGGTATAACTTCCCTCCTTTCTAATTCTACTAGAGAAAGTTGGGAACATATGGATTGATTGTTAGAGAAAAGTTGAGAACAATCCACGATTGTAAGAAATAATTATGGATTGAACCCTAGAATAATTGACTTAGGGTTGAAGATGTAAATACAGGGCAAATTTAGAACAATGCCACTATGGGAAGCATTGATGATTATATGCAGTTGAGCTCCGAGAGGAATGGGTTTTACTAATTTACTATTGATCTCATCTTCCAGAATAATCATTGTCATCTGAAAGTGAAGAGGCCTATGTAATATTTCTGCTAAGAGCCATGCCTAGAATAATGAAACACCAAAGAATCCCTAAGTTGGAAACCATGCACGAGCAAACTTATCCACCCCTAGACATTTCATTTTTGGGGAACTATTTTGAAATGCTTTTCTTCCTATGTAAAAAAAATTCAAACTACACAGGTCAAGTAGGTAATAAAAAAACAAGAATAGTAGATGATAATATGATAACATGATAACAATAATAGGTAGATGTAGAATTAATACACGAGCCATTTTGTTTATGGGCTTCAATGCTTCATGAATCATCTCTATTGTGCACTCTACAAATTACTTGAAGTGAAACCATTTAATATAATCAAAATAGTTAATAAACAAATACCTATGAGAGTAGCTGCAAAGTCCTCTAGGAATTTGAATTTGGTTGTGAGCATATATTTCAAATAGTTGACATCGTTGATGTATCCTTTGAGCTCACGTGGAATATTTTTATAAAAAATACCATAAAGAGAAACTCTTTTATTACTAGAGACTCGAACCAAAGGAAGAGGACTAGCAATAATCGGGGTCTATTAAAATTTAGAGCACCTGGCGGTTTCTTAATGAGATTTGACCACCAGTGGGGTTATGATCGGTGAATCCAAACATAAACATCTCAGTACCCATATTACTAATGGAAAATCTCATGGACACACTTCTCACAACCAAAGATATGAAATTGAAGATAACTTAGGTTTCTTGGATGTAGTGAATGTATGTTGAATCAAGATGAACCTAAGTTTATGGAACCAAGTAGTGAAATGTTTATCAGGTGGTGACAATTTTTGAGTATGTCTTATATTTTTTCCATGACTAGCACCAGGTGTTGTATTGCGCCAGGTGCAGTGGGAAGTGGGGGGGTCGCAGGGGGGCAAAAGTCCCCCCTACCAACCGGTTTGCATGGGGGAGGTAGCTCCCCTACAAGGGGTCTGCAGCAGTGCCCCGAGATTTTTTTTTTATTTGAACCCAAGGGTGGGAGGTGGACCCAAGGATGGTGGGAATACCTACCCATGGTTTTTCATATCGTTTTCATTCATGGTTTTGGGCATGATGGCTTTTTCCCATGGTATTTTATAGATTTGGTCAAGGGAAATATGGTTATGTTCTAATATAAGGTTAATGGGTTGGGGTTTATGAATGCTTTAGCATGTATATAATGTATTTTAACATTGAAAGGAATATAATGAAAAATCAATCTGGTTTTCCCGGTTTGGGTTCCAAGAGAAAATATTTGTGTATATTTTTATGTTCTCGTCATGTTATAATTTTATGTTTTAAGAATTTGTTTGCAAGTAATTTTTGTATATGCTTAAAAACTAAATTTGGTATTAGAGTTATTTTGGCTTCAAGGCTTTGCATCTTTGGGGTTTTTCTCAGGCCTATGGTAGATCCTATTACAATGGGAGATGTATAGGATTGATTCTTGCAGTGAAAGGAGATAGTGAATATTGGAAAGATAGAGATTGAGAAATTCAATGGAAAAATTTTTGAGTTGTGGAAGCTCAAGATGGAGGATTTGTTGGTGGATAGAGATTAGTGGATTGCTATAGATCTAGGTATAAAACAAACAAGAATGTTGGCAGAATACTGGGCAAAGTTAAATCAAAAAGTGAAGAGTACAATAAGATTATGTCTTTCAGATTTAGTATTGTTGAATGTCTTAGGGGAAGTTATGGAAAAGGCTTTGTGGGACAAGTTAGTGACTTTGTATCAATCTAAGTCTGTGGTGAAAAAATTGTTCCTACGAAAAAAGTTGTATAATCTGAGGATGAAAGATGGAGACTCAGTGACAGAGCATTTAAATGCCTTCAATACTATGGTAAGTCAGTTGTTACCTATTGATATTACAATTTTAGATGAAGTTAAGGGCTTTAGTCTATTGTGTTATGTACCAAACTCATGGGATATTCTGGTTGTTTTTATAGGTATAAATACAACTACCTTGAAATTTGATGAAATATTCTCATCCTTATTGTTAGAGGAGATGATATAGAAAAATATTGAGAGCCAACATGGAGATGCCTTATTTGTAAGAGGATGGTCTTAGAATAGAAATAGAAATAAGTCCTCCAATTGTAGATCTAAATCTCTAAGAAAACCTATAAAGGTATGATAGAAATGAGGAAAAGAAGGGCACTACAAAAAGGATTGTAGATCGAAAACTCCTGAGAAAGGAAATGAATTTGATGATGCTCCTTCTACAGAGACAAAAACCACCTCGGGTGGGGATGTGTACTTGAATTCTTCTTCAAGTACACATGTAGATCATGAGGCATGGTTGATTGATTCGGGTGCATCCTTTCACTTCACTCCCCATAAGGATTGGTTTTGCGAGTACGATAAATATGATGCTGGTGATGTCTTCCTAGGGGATGATAGGAAGGTCAAAATCATAGGATGCAAAAAATTTAAGTTGAAGTTATAAGGTGGAAGGACTAGAAGACTTCTTGGTGCTCCACACATTCCTGCATTGGCAAAAAAATTAATTTTTGGAAGCAAGATCGATGACATTGGTGTAAAAACAATGTTCGAGAAAGATACACGCAAGATAGTCGAGAAACATTGGCATTGATGCAGAGAGTTCATATTGGAAGTCAGTACAAGCTTTTGGGTAACATTGTTATTAATGGGTGCAATAATTTTGTGGTTCATAAAAGTGGAGCAGAAAATCTAGTGGTCTCTAAAGAAAATACTACATTGCAGCATCAAAGACTTAGATATATCGGAGAGAAGGCCCTTTGAATACTACATGATAATGGTATGCTAGAAGGTATGTCTAATTTCTCTCTAGATTTCAATTTCTATGAATATTTTATATGGGAAGCAAAATCAAGTGAGTTTCCCCTTTGGTGTTAAGAGGGCGAAAGGTATATTAGAGCTTGTTCACAATGATGTGTTTGGACTTCTGTCAGTTCCATCACTGAGTAAATATGTGTACTATGTATCATTTATAGATGAATTCTATAGGAATATATGGATATATTTCCTCAAGAAGAAACCTAAAGTCTTTGATAGGTTTAAATAATTTAAGGCTCTGGTGGAAAATCAGACAAAGAAGAAGATTAAGGTGTTGAGGACTGATAATGGTGGAGAGTTATGCAATAAGGCATTTGAAGAGTTATGTAAAAAGTGTGGTATAGCATGAAAAAATGTTGCTCTATATACACCTCATGAAAATGGAGTTGCAAAAAGAATGAACAAGATGTTGATGGAAAAGGCAAGAAGCATGCTTAGTGGTGCTAAGTTAGGACAAGAATTCTAGGTGGAGGAAGTGGATACTACATGTTATCTGTTTAATAGATCACCTTCATCAGCATTGGAGGGTAAGACTCCACATGAGGTATGGATTGGTAAGAAACCCTCTCTCTTAGATCTCAAGGTATTTGGCTATGATTCATATGTACATGTTCCAAAGGAGAAAACAATCAAGTTGGATAGTAAATCTGAAATGTGCATCTTTATTAGGTATAAGGATGGTTTAAAAGGTTATAAACTTTGGAACCCAGAGACAAGGAATATTTGTTTTATGCGGACCCAATAATAGTTGGGTGAACCCAAGGATGGTGGGGAGATCCAAGGATGATGGGCAAACCTACCAATGGTTTTGCATATAGTTTTGGGCATGATGGTTTTTTTCCCATGGTATTTTGTAGATTCCGTTAAGGGAACTACAATTATGTTCTAATCCAAGGTTAATGGATTGGGGTTTATGAATGATTCATCATGTTTATTATGTATTGTAACATTGAAAGGAATATAATGAAAAATCAATGTGGTTTTCCGTGTTTGGGTTCTAGGAGAAAACCTCTATGTATTTTTTATGTTTTCACCCTTACATATTTTTCTATTTTAAGAATTTTCTTGCATGTGATTTTTGTACAAGGTTAAAACCTACAACAATACAAATGTATTTTAATTAAATTCTCAAATGGAATTTTCGAGAAATCATAACTAATTCTAAAATCAATATGAGTCATTGATATGTACATACTACTATGAATCATTAGGGGATTTTTGAGGTGAAAAATTGGCATTAAAAAAAAACATTATAACAAAATTAACTTTAAAAGAAATAATAGGATTCAAGATGATGATGTCATCCCCAGGGTTAGAGGGAAAAGAAGAAAACTAAATTTTTTATTCTATTTTTGGCTTATCTCCTTATAAGTTTACTTAAATGTCAAGTGCAAACACCCCCTGGATGTGGAATTTAATTCCACATCTGACGAGTACTCACTCTGCATACTTCTGAGTAAACCCCCCCTCCCCCCACATACACCACATATATACATGGAAAAATTTGTGTTTAACATAATGTTTTCCATGTATTTTCATTTTTTTTCAATATGGGTCTACTCAAAGGTATGCAGAGTGGGCATTCATTAGATGTGGAATTGAATTGTGCATTCAACATGTGTTTTCACTTGACATTTGAGTAAACCTACATGGAGATAAACCAAAAATACAGTAAAAAAAGTAGTTTCCTTTCTTTTTCTTTAAAAATTCATAAATCTTATTTTATTATTTTCCCTAAGATGCCCATTTTAGATCTAAAAATTTCCCTAATGATTCCTTAGATATTATATGGAGCTTAGATCTCCATCGTCCACCTAATTATTTCACATAAATAAATCAAATTTTCGGAAGCCTAATTCTGAAATAAACAAACCTATTGGCAATACATATACATATTATTTTTTTATATGTTGTATTAATATACAATGTTAATTTTTATATTTATAAATTAATTTTTTTTGCATGCCAATAGATTATTTAGGAATAGGGGTTCAAGAATTTTAATCCGATTATCAATGAAGTAGCCAACCATATAAATCACTAAATTATTATCTTTTGGTTTTATAAATAATATACATATATATTATTTTATATATATTGTGTTAATATACATATTTTTTTATTATAAAATAATGAACATGTATATTTTGGGACAACATTTCAAGAATTTTAATTTCATTATCAATAACAAGTAATAACTAGTGCAACCATATAAATTAAATAGTTGGGAATCACCCATAAAAATTGCTCCATAATAAGAACATTTACTTCATTATGGCTCTCATAACAATTTTTTTTGTAAGTTTGCTGGGACTACATCTTCATCATATCCAATATATCACCCAAATTGGGGCTAGGAATTGAAGCAGTGACTCCACATCAAGGAGTGTCTTAACAAAGCACCTAATCACCGTCTATCCAAGACCCCGTGGACTATGTCTCTCATAACATTAAAGAAATCATAAAAATAACTAAATTCTAACTTTATTTTAAATTATAATTACAATTAGTAATTATTAAAGGAATTAATACATATATAGATTTTCAAAAACATCGAACAATATTCTTAACCATGGAGATTTACCCCCACTTTACCATGTATATTCTTAATATATAAATAGACTTTGTTACAATATCATGGGAAAACACCATGGCTTATCAATACCACTTACCCAAAAAACCATAACTCACTTCATATAATACTTTTTCGTATAACATTTTTCTTTAATCAATGAATTTACTTAAAAGGACACAGTGGTTGGAAGATAAATCTCAACCATTTATTTGTGTCTACTATTATGAATATTCTCAAATATTCCATGGAGGTTAAATCCCTACCATCCACCTAATAATTATTAATAATTAAATTAAAATTCTGAAATCCCTAGACACACTTATCAGTGTAATTATTAGGTGGGCGGTAAGTATTTGACATCCATAGAATATTCTTAGTAATAGTCACAACAAAGAATCCTTAAGACTTTTCTTAAAAGTAGGTTAATAATTTTCATGATAAAGTAGGAGTGAATCTCCGTGATTAAAAAACTTGTTACATATTTTTTTTTAAATGTACACATGTTTTACTCATATATTAATTCCTTTTATAATTCCTAATAATAATAACAATTTACAATAAAGTTATAATTTAGTTAATTTTTAAGATTCTTTTGAAATTTTAACAATATGAGATGTATTATGAAATAAATATTTTAATATCTATGAACATTTACCAACCATATAATTTACGTAGTTACACTAATTTTAATATCTATGTATTTATTTATTAAAAAACAACAAAAACCAATTATTTGTCAATACAAAAAATGTGATTTTAATAAAATCACAATTTTTTTTAATCGTAACTTTCTATTAATAACAATAAAAAGTTACATCATTACATGCACAAGTGCATTCGTTTGTTGTCCCTGAGGACCATTTGCATGTACTTGAAGCACACATCGTAGTCTACCTACCAAAAATGACATTTACCCAAATAAATTGAGTTTTTCCTTTTTACCTGTTTTCTTCTTACCTTATGCCAATCCCCAAAATTTGGACTAATTACCAATTCTTTTCCTCTTGCTTTTGCTGACACTTCTTTATCTGAGTCTGAACTCTCAGAACTATGTGTTCGCTTTATTTTAGTTGTTCCTTTCTTGATGTCATTTTCCTCTTGCTAATTTATAGGAGTCTGGATCATTACTAAATCAATGACTTTCTCGTCATGTTCGGCATGGTCCATTTACTTATTTTCTCCCTCTTCCACTTGGGAGCCATTTTTATTCTGTTCTTCTAGTTGTTAATATTTTTTTTTCCATTTATTCATATTCATCATCTAAAGGAGGTTGATATGGAAATTTCCATCCCTTTATATTTTGTGATCTTTTCTTTGTCCTTTCTTAGATTGAGGGCATGAGTTCTATAGTTTCCTTGTTTGACGGAAAATCCAAAACTTAAGGAATTTTTTTCAAAATATAACATTTGTGTCCATTTGAAATCCTAATGATCCAAGTGGATGTGATCTGGTAGCCCTTTTCTTAGGTCTATCTGACGAGCCCCAACACTACAACAAGAATGTTGCAACTCCCAAGACTAACAACTTAAATTATCAACCTAGAGTTCGTACAAACTTAAGAAGTGTCAACACTATATGTGCAACATGCAATGTGTACTTATTTCATTGCTCTGATTCAATGTCATACAAACTTAAGAGGTTGCATCATTGTATGTGCAGTAGGTGGTGTACTTCTACGTAAGTTTGAGCAAGGGACTAAATTATTCTATGTTTGTAGAAAAAAAACACAATTAATTCTAATCACAAAGAATAAAACCTACTCACTTTTGTAGAAAGGAAACCTAATTACTTTTGTAGAGAGGAAATCCTAGTTACTTTTGCAGAAAGGAAAGACTATTCTACTTTGCATGAATGTAAATGTTATTCCTACTTGAAAAAATGTAAACATTAATCTATTTTCAGAGTGTAAATGGTACATCAAAAGGAAACCTAGTCTATGTAATAGAAATAACAATGTTGGAAATTGAAACCCTAGCTTAATATGTATGAAACAAAACTGAATCATGAAATAATTCTTAAATCATTGCTTTCAAAATAGATTTTGTCAATAGAGTTCATAAGGCAGTTCATAAAGTAATCATGAAAATCATCATTATGCTCTTTGAGTCATGAATATGTCCACTAACCATAATTGTAGAGGTCAATTGAAATGGAGAAGAGGCAAGGCTTAAGAGGCCTTTGGTATTACTCGATCATGTTTTTTGAGCCTAAGAGTCATTATTGAAGGCTAGGAGGAAAAAATCAAGCTTCAATGACAATGTTAGTCAAGTTTGGAGGGCTTTCACACGATGTTATAGGATGCTACATGATTGCTATATGATGATACATGATTGGATCTGTGAGCATTCTGAGGGTTTAAAAGGTGATCTAAAGGTGGGAAAATGTAGATAAAGGTATATGAAGGTTGTATAAGTATTTTTCCAATATGAGCACATATCAAAGGCCCATCTTTCACAAAAACAATACACATAGTGTCCTTTAATGACGCAAAATTGTACTTTTGATGGAAGAGTTTTGAGAGCATTGTATTGTGAGGAGAAAGAAGATGGTGATGGTAGGAGACATGTAATATAGAATTTATAACATAGAAAATCAACATTATTACCTGCATACCACAAACATATTATGATTTTTATACTCAGAAAGACTAAAATACCCAATCTGCTAGCTAGTTTGTCTTCTAATTTATCTCACTGAATGACCAAGAAAATCAAATGAAAATGATATGGGGAAATTTTTATTAATAATTAGGATTTCCTAAGAATCCAATATAAGTTGACTCACTCAAAAATATCCTTTTTATCATCTGCTAAAAAATGGTAGAATATTACTACTCCAAAAACTAGAAATTCAAGAATCAGTGAAGTAGTTAACCTACCAAATGCTTAACATGATCAAGTGAAAATTATATGGGGTTAATTTTTTTATTAACTTCATTTTTTTTAGGAATCTATACAACTGGAAACAAATAGAAAGAGTTTTGTTAACACATGCTAAAATTTAGCAGAAAATTACTGCTATTTTGCTAAAAGAGACTTCCAGAAATTCCTGAATTGTGAACTAGTAAACCAATCCAAGAAGCTCAATGATGAATATGGATTTTCAAAGTTGTTATAAAGATGCATCATTATTGTAACTCTGTAAATAACCTGAAATTTTTTTTACTTCAGTTATTTAACCAATATAACCTACAACAAAGGAAAAATGAATACTAAATACAGAAATCAAAGATGCAAGTGAAAACGACATTGGAAGAAAATAAATAAATTTTAAAACAAGGCTATGAGGTTCTTGGGATGACCAAGCCCATGGATACTCAAATGCCTTTGAAGAACACCAAGCTTTAGCAGCTAAAAATGTCACCAAACTTCATTATTAGAGTCACTCCAAGTACATTCTCTCTAGAAATGAAAGTGCAACTACTAAATAACAAGTTTTATCCACAAGAATACCAGGAAATACATGCACTTAGAGAAAAATTTGCATTTTTACTGATACAAATTGATGGGGAATCATCCTCCTTGAAAGAAGGCAAATTTTCTCTCCAAAATCCCTCAAAAGTGGATCTAGTTCCCAATAGTAGGAATGTTCATTAAATGACAGGGAACATATTCCTAGATTTTCTCAATCACTGGAGCTCCAAAATATGTTCAATAATTTCATAATATATTGTTCATTTATTATCCAATCTTCTCCATCCTGTAGCAGGGAGAAAGTCCCTATATTATCTCATTCAAAATTTATTCAATATTCTCTCAATATTATCCAAAAATAAATAATATTAGGCATATAATATGCAATAATCTCTGAACCTTCCTAATAAAGCATTAAAGCTTTAAAAGTATTATGAAGTGTAGAAGGAGAGATTTAATATAGCCTTCATGTGCCTAAAAAAGGTTAGATGGGCCTTAATTTTGTATAATTTGGAGGTCCATCATACCCCTTACTGAAAATGTTTCTCGTCCTCTAAGAAACCTTCCTATATTCTTTCCCTAGTTTTCTTATTTTATGTATTAGATTAATTTTTTGATGTGCCACACTGATGTGGATGTAACTTCTTTTGCTAAATCGAACGTTGTGTTCTCTTCAATTTCTTCCTTTGGCTTTGGCTCAATCTTTATTTTTCTATCCTTTCTTATAATTCTTTCTTTGATTTCTCCCCTTCAATATGAACTTATTCTTCTCTTAAATCCTCCTCCCATGGCTTAATACATTTGTAATTAGAGTGAAACAAAATATTTGTCTTTTGCTGATACAAGATCCTAGGGTTTCCTGTGCTGTGGAAGTTTTTGAAATAGAGGAAAATTGCACAGTTTGTTCTACAAGGACGAGGGAAGGAAAATATTCAAATGCACTTCTCCTTTCTCAATAAACATTTTTCTTTCATCCCACCATGTTTATGACATAAACAATCAATAAATTCACTAATTTTCCTTTCTAAAATTAAAAAATGTGAGAAATACAAAGTGTTTTTAGAGAATTGAATTAATTTATTAAGCTCCTATATCAAATGATGGTGAGGAAAATGTATACTTACACCCTTCCTGGTAGCTTTCCTTTGTTCGTCAGGTCTGATGGCAATTCTGGCCAAAAATGAGCATCTTGTAGCACTCTGTTAGCTTCCTATAGCAACTTGTAGGATCTTGTAGCAACATGTATGTATCTTGTAACAGTGCTTGTAGTATCCTATAACAGGCAATCTGCATGCTAAGGGGTGGTGGCTCCTTTTTATTTTTTATTTTATTTTTTTCTTCAAAATTTTCTCTATTTTTCATTGCATGCAAAATAAACTCAAAGTGGTTTGAGTTAACTAAGTTGGCCCCACCTTCCTCTTTTCACTTCTTGTCCTCTATCATGACTAAATGATAATGACCTAGTTTCTCAAGTCTTTTTCACTTTTGTCTTGTACCTCTCCCACACATGTGGGTGTCTTAGGGGAAAAGTGAAGTTAATTGCTAGATAAGGTCGAGGTTGTCTACTACTAATTTTAGCTATCATTTTTTTTTCCTTCATACACTTGCAACATTTTTGGAGCTAAAATAAGTTTGTATGAGATGTTTCTATGATTGCATACGTGGGCTTTACTCTTGATGTGTTTTTGTAGATGATATTGGTGTTTTTGATATGACTGTTGAAGATGCCTTTGGTGCTTCTAAATCTGATGTCTCGATCACTTGATGTTTGCATGTTTTTTCTAAATAAATGTAATGGATGACATGCTAGCTTCTTGAGGTGTCATCTTCTTATGCTCGTTGCTACATGCACTGGCTTCTAACCTTTTTGTTATCTTTTTCTCTTGAAATGTGCTTGATTGAATGAAGCTTGAGAATACAGGCTCTTCAGGAGGTGGATCAAATGTTGTTTTTGTTAGAGATGAGAAATGACCCTGTAGCAGCTTTCTAGAAGTTTTTTGGATTCCCAAGATCAAGGAAATGATCCCTCAATGCCTCATGATGGTCAATTCTTCATTCTTGTGCTTCCAAGTGCTTTTGATTGTGGTCTTCTAGGGTTTGTGCAAACTATTACAGGAGCCAAAAAGTGATGAGCCTCAATATTGCAACTCCCAAGGCCACCAACTTAAATTATCAACCTGGGGTTCATACAAGTTTAAGAGGCATCGACACTATATGTGCAACATGTAATGTGTCCTTCTTTTATTGCTTTGGTTCAATGTCGTTCAAACTTAATAAGTTGAAACATTGTATGTGTAGTAGGTAGTGTACTTCTACCTAATTTGGTGCAAGGGACTAAAGTACTCTATGTTTGTAGAAGGAAAAGTCATGACTAATCCTAATTGCAGAAAAGAAAACCTACTTACTTTTGTAGAAAGGAAACCTAGTTACCTTTGCATAGAGGAAATCCTCGTTACTTTTTCATAAATGAAAGTATATTCTACTTTGAACGAATGTCAATTCTAATCCTCGTTAAATAAATGTAAATATTAACCTATTTGCAGAGTTTAAATGTTCTATCAAAATGAAACATAGTCTATGCAATAGAAATAACAATGTTGGAAATGGAAACCCTAGCTTAAGATGTATGAAAAAAAAACTAATCATGGAATCATTCTTCCTTCCCTACATTCAAGACATATTTTTTGAACAGAGTTCATAAGGAGCTTCATAAATTAATCATGAACATCATCATTATGCTCTTCAAGTCATGAATATGTCCACTAATCATAACTGCAAAGGTGAATTGCAATGGAGAAGAGGCAACGCATAAGAGGTCTTTTGGATTAATAAATCATGGTTTTGGAGCCTAAGAGTTAATACTGAAGGCTAGGAGGAAAAAATCAAGCATCAAGGACAATTCTTGTCAAATTTGGAGGGCTTTTACACTGTGCTATCGGATGCTATGGGATTGTCCTGTTTTGCTACAAGATTGGATATGTGATAATTTTGAGGATGGAAAAGGTGATATAAAGGTGGAGAAGGCTAGATGAAGGTATGTGAAGGTTGTCTGAGGATTTTTCCAATATTATCACCTCTGATAGGCCAATCTTTCACAAAAACAAATGCACACGATGTCCTTCAATAACAGAGAAATGTACTTTCAGTGGCATAGTTTTGAGGCAATTGTGTAATGAGGAGAAAGAGGTTGATGATGGTAGGAGGAAAGTAGGCTGAAAAATATAAGCCTACAAATAAATAGTAGTACCTTCACACGACAAAATGAATATCATTTTTATACTTGCAAAGACTAAAATACCCAATCTGCTAGCTATTATGTCCTCCAATTTATCTCATTGAATGACCAAGAAAATTGAATGAAAATGAGATGGGGTAGATTTTGTTATTAATTATGATTTTATATGAATCCAATCCAAGTTGAATCAATTAAAACTACCCTTTTTAAGGTGTGCTAAAAAATATCATAAAAATACTACACCAAAAAATAGAAATTCAAGAATTAGTGAGCTAGTTAACCTACCAAATGCCTAACCTAATCAAGTCCAAATGCTGTGGGGTAATTTTTTTAATTAAATTGAATATTTTTAGGACTTTATACAAGTGTAAATATCTCAAAATACCTTTGTTAACTTGTGCTAAAATTTTGCAGAAAATTACTACTATTTTTCTACAAGAGACTTCCAGAAATTCCCAAATTGTGAACTAGTAACCCCAATCCAAGTACATCAATGTTGAATATGACTTTTCAAAAAAAAATTAAGGATGCGTCATTATTGTGAATAGTTAAATAAATCATGTTGCATGATTAATCAGAGAACGTGGCTTTCATGTTCTCTAAGTAATCATGCAACCTAAAGAACTTATTCATCCCAAGTAGCCATGCATCTGCATCTTTGAATTAGTCAAATCACTATCAAAAGTAGGAGGCTTTGATTTATTGAACTCTTCTGGAAAGTACCCCCTATCACTCCTCCTATAAGGATGTTGGCGGTGATGGCAATGATGTCTCTTAGAACCAGAGCTAGAATAAAATCCACGAGCGCTAGCCCTCCTCTCAAGTGTATCCAAGGATTTTCCACCCTTTACTATATCATCTCTATCCATATATGAATCTTATGAGACCTGCTTCCATATACACTATTATTCCTTTCTTCCTATTTTTCCTCATGAATGATTCATTGCTGCCCTTTCTTTTGCAAATTTGAAAGGCTTTGGAGAATGACTGCATTAACCTCGACTTGATTTTCTTGAGCTTTCACATGTTTTTTCTAAGCCTCAATCAACATCTCATTATTTGCCTTGCAACTTACAATATCTACCTTCAAGCCTCTCAATGTATTTGCTATACCTGGAGAGTCTCCCTCTCCCTACTTCTCAAATGATTTCTCCCATCCCACTAATATCTCTTTTGGCCTATACGGAGAGTCATATGAATTGTACTCAACTATCTTGCTCTTCATCCCTGTTCTTCTATTTTCCTATAAACATACCATGTTAGATAAACCAAATAGAAGACATAATAAAAATCATACCTTAATGTATCTCAGGGGAGGCTATTACATATGCACACGTCAATCCATATTAGCACGATACATAATAATATCAAGAACTTAACTATCATGAAAGAAAATGAAATGACAATGATAAAAAAGCATATAAACACAATGCATATGACCAAGAACTATATATATATAGATATAAACAATATGCTAAAAGATACTATTTAGTAAAATAATTGCAAATATTTATAAGCATGGTTCATGACAAACTTTGGTTATGGGTTTCATCATGATTTGATTATTACGATAAATGTGAATGAATATATGACCTAATAGAAGATAATGCGACCATTTTGATAAGGCATCAATTCTTCTTGACGATTCTTAGATAAGTATGAGACCCCTATGATCATATCTATGGTTATGATCTATAGATTACATGTTTGTGATATGTTTGACGAAATTCCTATCATGGCTAGTAGGGGTCAGGTCAAGTCCTTGTATCAATGTTTGAATTAGTAACTTTAATTCATTTTTATTTATCATTTCTAGAACTTTCATGAAGTTCTGGGTAGAGGCCTAAGACCTACCCTTAAAAAGTGGCACAGTATCTGGGGTCGCTGGCTCAAAATTGCCTGAAACATGCCACAATCACATGCATGCCTTACTATGGGAGAGACTGGAGGGTCTCAGTCGCATGCATGGCTTGTCATCAGAGAAACTAGGGGTCTAGCAAAATAGAATGACAAGTTGTCTTAGGGGTTGGGCACCTTGGAGGGTTGGTTGTCTCTTGAAGGTTCTGTAGCTCTTGAGAAAGGTCAGATTGGTTTTGTATTGTCGATTCCACTTCATTAACTGTACATGGGGACTCAAATCACATCATAGTAACTCTTCATCACATGTTTAACTCAATGGACCTATTAGCTTGGGTAAATGTGGGTGGAGGATGTTACAGAGTGGTATCAAAGCACAGTTCACCCCTTGGACTTGATGGGTGGAATGTGTTGGTCATGCATACATTTCGGTTGCATATGTATTATTTATGATTTTGGTCTATGCACTTGCTATTTAGGCATGGTTTTAGTTGTGCCACCATGTAAAATTTGATGGTGTTTTTGTTGAATTTATTTGTCGTGAGTGTGTTTCAATTATGCACTTATTATGTATGTCAGTGTCTATAGGTAATTATGCATACATTGACATGGTTATAGTTGTCGTGAATGAAGTCATGGTATGTGGTTGGTTTAGTCATGCATGGTAACTGGTTGATGGTTGAGATGATGTTTATATAATGCTATGATTATGCTTATACATGTATTGTGCTAGTCTAGTTGATCTTGCAGACGAGATATCCTCCCTTGAACTATAATGAGGTATGTTGATTATGTTATTTTTTGGCTTAAGATGACATGGTATACTTACAAAAAGAATGTCAAATATGACTAGCAAGATGGTAGAATACAACTCACAATATTCTCCCTATAGATCAGATGAACATCATGGTGAGGGATATTCTCCTGATATAGTAGACACATTGAGAAGTTTGAAGTCATAAATAAGAAGTTGCAAAGTAGATAATGACAAAATAATTCTGTTGGAGGAGAAACAAGTAGAAGTTAATGCAACAATCCTTCAAAGTTTGTTAGACTTGCAGAAATAGGGACCACTTAGGATCAACCATTGGCAGGATGATAGGACTAATGAGGCATATGGAAGTAGATCTCATGGTGGGTACATGTTGGATAGGGATGAAACAATCAGAGATGGTAGGTTCTTGGATACACCAGATACGATATGTGATTGACACATGTTCTATTCTAGTTCTGGTTCTGATAGGTATCATGGTAATCATCTTTATCATCCTTACAGAAGGAGTGATAGGGGATATTTGCGAGATCGGTTCAAGAAAGCAAAGTCGTCTACCTTTGATGGATATTTGAAGAAACCAAGAGATGCAAAGGCATGGTTACTCATGATGAAGATTTTATTTGACCTGAATGATTACACAAAGAATATGAAGGCCATAATAGTTATTTTTCATCCTCACAGGGAAAGAAAACATCTGGTGGGAATATGTGAAGCGGGTTAGAGACATCAGGACAGAAGAGCTGAGTTGGCATGAATTCAAAGGTATTTTTAGGAAGAAATACTTGTCAGAGAGGTACTATGACAACAAATCCAAGGAATTATATGAGCTAAACATGTGGTCGATGATAGATGAGGAGTGTACGACCAAGTTTCTGAAGTTGTTGAGGTATATATTGTATTTTAATGATGAAAAAGATAAAGTTTAGAGATTTGTTAGTGGATTTCCATTAGAATTTAGAGATTGGATTGAGTATGATGATCCTTGGTCACTTGAAGAAGTCTTTGGGAATTTGAAGCACTGTTATGAACAATCAAAGCACAAGACAGAGTCTCAATAAGGTTGGAAAGGGAAATATAAGGCTAAAGGTAAATGGCAACCAAAGCGAACAAGACCTTAGGATGCAGGTGAGAACTAAAATGTTGCACCTTACAAGGAGTTTAATGGACCTCAGACTAAAGAAAAACAAAATAAAGGTGATGGTAAGGGACAGTTGCAGTGTTGGACATGTGGCAAGGAGCATATCAAGAGAGATTTGCTAGATAATCAGGGTGGTAGGCCTCATATTTACAGTGCATATGACATGCAGATAGTTGGGGATAATGGGCAAAGAACTCCATGGATTTATGCATCATTGCATAACAGAAAGGTGGTTCACGAGGCATCTATTATCAGTATGGATGGTAGGCTTTGTGATCAAGTTTTTTCTATTTTTATTGACATTGGATTTAATTATAGTTATGTAAGTCCTAACATGGTGGATACATGTGGTTTGAATTAAGAAGTGCATGCAAAATCTTGGTTAGTGCAGTTGACTAAAGGTACAAATAAGAGAGATCATCATTGGGTAAGAGCTTGCGCATTCGAGTTGAATGGTATGCCTACCTCAACACATTTGAATGTACTACCATTGGGATCATATAGTATTCTTTTGGGTATGGGATGGTTGTATCTTCACAGGAATAAGGTGGACTACTATGACAAATATATTGAATTCTTGGATGACAGTGGGGAAAAGAGAGTCTTGCAAGGTAATAAGAAATCTTCATCAGTTAGAATGGTGACAGCTATGTAGGGAAAGTGTAGTCATAGAAAAGGGTGTGTGTTATTTGCAATGCATATTTCTAGCGATAAAGGTAAGGATGTTGAGGATGTAGTAGTTATGAAGAGGTACCTAATCTTGCAATAGTTTCAGTATGCATTTCCAATAGATATTTCAGAGTTGCTACCTCACAGAAAAGTGGAATTCTCCATTGAGTTGGTATCAGGGGTAGCACTAGCATTAAAGGCACCATACAAGATGAGCACACCAAATTTAGTAGAGTTGAAGTTGCAATTGAGGGGAATGCTTGACAAGGGATACACTAAGCCAATTTTATCACCTTGGAGTGCATTGGTGTTGTTTGTGAAGAAGAAGGATGGTACTCTCAGACTATGCACTGATTACAGGTAGTTGAACAAGGTAACCATCAAGAACAAGTATCCATTTCCGAGGATTGATGACTTGTTCGACCAATTGAAGGGAGTAACAATTTTCTCAAATATTGACTTGAGATATAGATATCATGAGGTACACATTAAAGAAGAGGACATCTACAAGACTGCTTTCCGTAGCAAGTATGGGAATTATGAATTTGTTGTAGTTCCATTGGGTTTGACTAATGCTCTAACTACTTTCATGTGCTTGATGAATAGTGTGTTGCATCCTTATTTGGACAAGTTTGTCAGTGTAATCATTGGTGTTATATTGATATATTATAAGAATGAGGAAGAGAATGTTGAACACTTAGCAGTAGTTTTGAGATTTCTAAGGGAGCATCATTTGTATGCTAATCTCAGTAAATGCAGTTTCTTTCAGACAGAGATACATTACTTGGGACATGTTGTTTCCAAGGAAGGTATAACAGTAGATCTAGAGAAAATAAGAGCTATCATGGAGTGGGAAGTTGTTATAAATGTGGACGAGATAAGATCATTTATGTTGCTAGCACGTTATTATAGGAGGTTCATCAGGAAATTCTCTCGGATTGCATATCCTATTACTTCACTTCAGAGGCAAGGCATGAAATTTGAATGGTTTGAGGAATGTGCAGCAAATTTTCAGCAATTGAAGCAGTTGTTGAAAAATGATCAAGTCGTAAAGATTGTAAATCTAGATAAAGAGTTTGTGGTGTGTACATATGCTTGTAAGAGAGGACTTGGTGGATTATTAATGCAGGAAGGATAGGTAGTGTGCTATGAGTCACAAAATTTAAATGAGCACAAGTAGAATTATTTGACACATGATCTTTAGTTGGTAGGGATCATCCATGAATTGAAGATGTTGAGGTACTAGCTTCTTGGAAGGAGGTTTCTGTTGATGAGAGATCACAGTGGATTGATATATTTGTTTGACAAACTAAATCTGAATGCTAGGAAAGCTAGATGGTTGGCCACGATTAGCGAGTTTGACTTTGTGATCTGGTACATTAAGGGAAAGGAAAGCATGGTTGCAGATGCTCTTAGCAGGAGAGTGCAGGGGAATCATATAACAACTATGAGTTCTTATGGGATAGACTTACAAGATCGAATTTTACAAGTAGGACAACATGATGTCAGGTACATGGAGTTTATGCACGAGCTGTAATAGGGCATAGGTGATCAGAATGTGGACTATCATCTCATAACGAATGGTTTGGTCAGATTTAGGGACAAGATATATGTGTCGAATAACAGTGAGATTAAGAAGACTTTCTTGGGGGAATTTCATGCTAAACTGTATTCAGGTCACCCAAGATACCAGAAGACATTGACAATGGTAAAGAAGTTTTATTATTGGCCGAATCTAAAGAAGGAAGTGGTAGAGTTTGTGGCTAGATGCTTAGATTGTCAACATGTAAAACAAAAATGTAAGCATCCAAGTGGATTACTATAGCCATTTCCGATTCCAGAGTGGAAATGATAGGTAATTTCCATGGATTTCATCAAAGGTTTTCCAAGGACATCTAGACAACATGATTCCATCATGGTTGTGGTGGACATGTTGAAAAAGGTAGCGCAGTTCATTCCAGTGAAGTCTTCATATTCAGCTAGTGGTGTAGCATATGTATTCATCCAAGATGTAGTGAGGTTGCATGGTGTTCCAAGGAATATTGTGTCGGACAAGGATGCTGAGTTCACTTCTAGACTTAGGAAGAAGTTGTTTGCAGGTTTGGGCACAAAGTTGGAATTCAACACAACTTATCATCCACGGACATATGGATAGATAGAGAGGGTCAAAAAGACCTTGGAGGACATGTTGAGGATGTATGTGATACATCAACAGAGTAGATGAGGGGATTACCTTCCATTGGTTGAGTTTTCTTACAAAAATGGGTATCAAGAGTCACTGAGGATGAGTTTGTTTGAGGCACTTTACGGGTGGAGTTATAATACTCCCATCAGTTGGAGTGATCCAGTTAATAGGGTGTTGATAGGAATGGACATGTTGCCATAGACAAAACATGAAATGCAGGTAATCAAGAAGAATCTAAAGGAAACACATGACAAACATAAAAGTTATGCAGATCAGAATAGGATGCTGAAGGAGTTTCAAGTTGGGGAACAAGTGTACTTTCACATCAAGCCCAAGAAGAGCTCGTTGAGGATTGGATTGTGTGCCAAGATAACACCTCATTTTAGTGGACCTTTCAATATTCTTGAAAGGATTGGGCCAGTAGCCTATCGAATTGCATTGCCTCTGACAGTGAAAGTCCATGACGTGTTCCATGTGTCATTGCTTAAGAAATATGTTAAATATGTTGATCATGTGATTGACTGGTATGTATTGCAAGTGGAGCTAGATGGAGAATTCCAATCGGAACCTCAGTGTATTCTGCAGAGAAAGATGCTTATGCTCTGGAACCAAGAAATCGAATCGTTTAAGGTGTAGTGGAAGCACTTTGGGCCCAATGAAGTTACATGGGAGATGATGGATCATATGCAGACTATGTATCCTTATCTATTCGTTAGTTAAGAAAATGTTTTGGCATATGTTTTGGTGTGATTTTTTGGTATATGTATTTGGATGTAAATACCATCAAGAGTTGTCTTATAAAGCTCCAATAAGCAGTATGGGTGTCATGTTGTTATGTTCCTAATGTTAGTTTTATTTCAACAGGTTGATCATTGTAAATACTTCATTGAGCTAAGTTATAAAACTCCATGGGTAGTATGTTTTTCTTTTCAACAGTCTTGTTCGTTGTAGGTGTCATTGAACACCGAAAATGGTGTTCCCCCAAGGGTGAGGGTTCTGTAATAACCCAGGTCAAAATTCCATGTAATAAATTTAATAAAGGTAAAATAGTAACCAAGGTCATGGGACACTTATACCAAGCTGAATGTTGGAAAAAACATCCTAGTGTGGGTGTTCATTTGGTTTATTATGGCTAAGGAAATTTCCAAAGGAAATGAAAAAGGCTTTGGAAAGGCAAAGTCGCATTAATTGGCATTTTTTTAATGAAAATAATGGAAATTAGGGGAAAAGGATGGTGAAATTTAATAGGCTACATGTGAGGAGGAAAATGAAGGAAAATAATGGACAATGAATAAAATAGAGGCGTCATTAATAAAAAGGCTTTTGAGGATCAGTTCACAACCTTTTGTCAATTTAACCTTTTGTCAGCACAACTTTGGAGCTCTCTCCCTATTCTCTCTCTCACTCATACTCTTGGAAACTTAGAGTATTCTTGGAGCATTTTAGCATTGGGGAAAATAAGGCAACTGAAGGACAAAGAAAGCAAGAGGAAGCAAGGATCAAGCAAGGAAGAGTGAGATTCAAGTGGCTACAATGGGCTTACTTGTAGGTATTGAGTTGCATGTATGATTTCCTTGCTAGATTTTGTATGCATGGTACATGCATGTGTGTTTTTGGTTCTCTTGTTGTATTTGGCATGGGTTTTTCCTAGTGTGAAAATGGTTTTCAACCTTGCCTTTCCATTTCTAGATAGCCATGGTTTGATGGGGTTCTCTTTTTTTGGTTGAGCTAGATTGCTGGATGGTTTTGAAACTGAGTGGGGTGGTCTCAGGGGAGAAACATAAGGCCTAGGAATCCTTGGACCAGTGAAGGCAAGAGTGCAGTAAAGCTTGATTTGTATTCCCTGATTAGGCCTAGGAATCATTGGTCGATGAATGGTGGGATATCCGGTAAATCCTAGAGGGTGGAGCATCATTGGTCTTAGGAATTCTTGACATGAATAACGAGATATATGGTAAATCCTAGAGGTGGAGACAAACAAATTACTCATAGTTTAGGTGGAGAGATCTGGAGGCATCCATGCTTTTCTAGGGCCTAGTGATCTGGTGGTATTGTGGTAAATCCTAGTTTTATTGATGAGGGTTTCAGGCCTAGGAATCCCTTGGTGGATGTACAGTAAATCCTGAGGAAGCCTTGATTGGTTTTGTTGTGAGTCCCACATTCATGCTTAGGATATGGCACGAGGGTGATTGGCTAAAAGAAAGATTTACTTCAACCCAATCTATGGTCGAGTGGTTCATGGAAGTCCCTGACTTGGTTGGATTATGCATATATTAATCATAACTCATTTTCCTTTGATATTACATGTGTAAATGTACTTGTTACTATGTGGCATTTATGGTTGTTATACTCTTGTTATTTTGTTGGATATATGTTGGTTATAAGCATGGTTCATGACGAACTTTGGTTATGACTCTCATCATGATTTGATTAGTTCAAGAGATGTGAATGAATATATGACCTAATAGATGATAATATAGCTATTGTGATAAGGTGTTAATTCTTATTGACGATTCTTTGATTAGTTTGAGACCCATATGCTCATATCTACGGTTATAACCTGTAGATTACATGTTTGTGATATGTTTGACGAAATTCTTGTCATGTCTAGTAGGGGTCAGGTCAAGTCCTTATACCAATTTTTTCATTAGTAGCTTAATTCATTGTTATTTATCATTTCTTGAAGTTTCATGAAGTTCTAGGCAGAGGCTTGAGACCTTACCCTAAAAAAGTGACACAGAATCCGGGGTCACTGGCTCAGAACTACCTGAAAAAGGCCATACTCACATGCATGCCTTGTTGTTGGAGTGACTAGAGGGTCTCAGTCACATGCATGGCTTGTCATGGGAGTGACTAGGGGTCTAGCTCAGCAAAATGACAAGTTGTCTCAAGGGTTGGGCACCTGGGAGGGTTCATTATCCCCTGAAGGTTCTCTAGCTCCTGAGAATGGTCAGATTAGTTTGGTTTTGTCTGTTCCACTTCCTTAACTATATGTGAGGAGTTGAATCATGTCATAGTAACTCTTTGTCACATGTTTACCTAGTAAACTAATCATCTTAAGTAAATGTGAGATAAAAGTGTTACAAACTATGATTATATAATTTCTAAAACATGATAATGTTTATGTTAAATGTAATTAACTTTTTTTATTATATATGGTTGATTAAATTTTATTTCAATTTTTCTAATGAAATTTGGATTTAAACTTCCCCTTCATAACTATGTAATAAACCCTTCCATGCTATTTAAAACCTACTATATAATTAACTCTTCCGTGCTATTCAAAACCTACCAATTCAATGTAGACAAATAAAGACGCAGGTGTTCAAATAATAAGATTTTTTTATAATATATTTACCTGCTTTTATTCTAAAA
>APFE031357945.1:95382-123226 GCA_000404065.3 Pinus taeda
ACTAACATTTAAAAACAAATATTTATATTTGATACATAAGAAAATTTAAAGTGTCAAAAATATGCTAAAAAAAAAAGGAATTGTATTCTATATTACCACTTTTCAAAATCAGGTCACGTTTTTATTACCCCTACAAAACGGGTAATCATATCGGTTATTTAAAGTGCCAAAAACTATGCTCTAAAAAAAATATGTATGTTCTGCATCGCCCCTTTTCAAAATCGAGTCAATTTTTTGCTATCTTTATGAAACGAATAATAATATCAATTCCTGTTTCAAAATTTACATTGTTACTATTCAAAACCTACTATATAATAAACCCTTCCATGCTATTCAAAACCTACCAAATCAATGTATACAAATAAGAAAGCATGTTTTCCACTAATAAGATTTTTTATAATATATTTACCTACTTTAATTCTAAAAATGATGAAAAATGATTCTCGATCATAAATTATAATCAAACTATTAAAAGATTTATTTGCTAAAAGGCGATAATAAAAGCCCAAATATTTAATATAAAATAAAAAATTATAATAAAGTTCATGATTTCACTTTTATCACTAAATTAATTTTTATTTTTAATTATTTTTAAATATAATTTTACATATATAAAAAGTGATTCACAGCAATAATTTATAATTAACACTTTTAGAAGAATTTGTTTCTAAAAGGTGATTGTAAAATTCCTAATATTTTATATAAAGCAATATCTTCTTTCTAAAAGGTGATCGTAAAAATCCTAATATTTTATAGAAAGCAATATCTTCTTTCTAAAAGGGGATCATAAAAATCCCCTTTTATGTAAAGCAATATCTTATAAGAAAGTAAAGCAATATCTTGTCTCTAAAAGGTGATTGTAGAAATCCTAATATTTTATATAAAGCAATATCTTATATTCTATTAAAGTTCATGCTTTTGCTCATGATAATGCGTTTATTTTTATTTTTAATGTTATATATAAATTAAAAATAAGATCAAAATTTTCTATAAAATGTGTTTTAAATATTTGGAATTACTTTATTAGGAGATTTTTATCTTTATTATATATATTATTTTTAAAAATGATATAAAAAATAATATCTTTATATAAAATAAGATATTTAATGAATTAATTCTTTTTTATAACAAATTGATTCCTAATTTTAAACCTTTAAATATAATTACATATATAAAAAATCTATTCTCATACAATAAAAATCCTAATATTTATATAATTTATTAGTGTAAAAATTCATACTTTTGCTTATTACTAATAAATTATTTCTTTTTCATATAATATAATCGATCAATTTAAAAAAATATATTTTAAATAGGTTGCAATTTATTTTACTAAATAGTATCTTTTTAGTTAATATATATATTATATAGTTTTATGAAGTTTCGTATCTTTGCATATATATTTTATTATTTACTATATATATATATATATATAGTTTTTAAGAATGAGGAAAGTGTTTTTGATTAGGGTGAGAGATAGTTGAAGATTTGTTTGGGGATCATCAATATGATTGATGGCTTAAATGTTCAAGACGGTGGGCAGTCTCTCCCACGCCCTAACACACTCTCCCATTTTAATGATATTAAGGGTTGTAGATCACAACAGATCCAAGATGTGCAATTTGGCAAGCCATTACAATTACAAGTGGTGGGAGCAAAGGTTTATTTGATAACATTTGTCCGGCCATCGTCTTGGTGTCATCAGTGTCTTACTAAGCCTAAGGAAACTATTTGTTGGTTTGTGGCACTTCGAACGTGGGGAGAACACTTGGTAGCAATCTGTCTCTGCTCGCAGTTGGCGCATATAGTCTATTATGTTTCCATGCTTATCCTATACCCTGGGTTTGGGGCTGCAATTCGTGATTTGCCTCACATCTGGAGGGGAAAGGAACAATGGCTATTTTGGTAGCTTATGTGACTAAAAGCTCTGGATTTCTCAACTATGTTATGTCGATATCCATCTTTTTTGGCAATTTACTACCCCGTATGTACATGATTACTTGTTTCAGGGTCCTTTTTATAATGTTTCCTCTACATGTTGAAAGTGGGCCTTACCATCTCAAGTTAGTACTGCACTAGAAAACCCTTTAGAGAGCAAGGCTTTAGATTTCTGGATAGGGATGATTCTATGGACTTTGATCTTAGGGGTGCAAGGGGGTAATTGTTCTCATTCAAAAAGTACCTCACACTTCAGGAGGGCTCTTGTTTATCTCTGCATATGGGCTTGAGTGGTGAATTTATGGTGTGGTGGAGTGGCTTCCGGGGCTACCCCTATTCTTTTGTCCTGCCATTAAGTTTATTTTTTTGTTTTTGGGTTGTTTTTTGTATTGTTGTTACTCCAGTTCTGCCTAAGTCGCTTCTCCCTCTAGCCTCTACACAGTGAGCTGGGCCTTGAGTGTGGGAAGGTGAGAGGAAATTGATGAAGGGTGGTCTAGTTCTAGTCATAATGGCAAAGGCTCCTCCTCGTAGTAGTGCCTTTGGCCACGGAGTCCATGGCCACAAGAATCAGGGTGGCAAGGGAAAGGAAACATGCTCGACGTTCGAAAATACTCTGTGTGAGCACAACAGGAAAACATATGCCGAGATCTTACAGAATAATGTCCAGGCCTATTATGTAGGGACCCATCCCAGGTGAAGCATCTTATTTCAACCTGAGAGGAAGAATTAAACATGAAAGTTGAGATTGAGCCGTCGACAGAGGATTGGAGTGATTTAATCCCTGACCCTCATTATACCCTCGTCTGCCTCACTTTGTATAAACAATTTTTTCATGTTTTTTGGTTTATGAAATGTATTGCGGCTAAAGCAATGGCTTCGTCCCTCAACATAACTGCAAATGTGGATTCTGATCTGGGTCTCAGAGACATTCAAATAGAACTCCATCTAATTCAACTCCAGTTACATCACCAAAATGCCTACCTTGGCCGCATTGAGTGCCATATTCCATGTCTTCCCTAATCCGAACTTCCATGTTCAAGTGCAAAAGATCTTGCTCCGATGGAATCGTCAAATGACTAGTTGCTAGAAGTTATGTTTGATAATTTTTTTTTTTATATTTTGATGTATATGTCGGGTTGCATTTAGGTTTATAGTTTTATGTTTACTATATGGTTTAAAAACTATAAGACTTATCAGGCTTGGATAGACATACTCAGATTATTTATATTTTGGATGACTTATAATGTGGTTCGGTGGCCAACATACCTGGTTTTCCATTGGGCAAGTCGAGGCCATCGAACAATTTTTATAATTGTAACCTGCCTAATTATTGAAATAAATGAATAGAAAGGTATTGTCAAGCTTACAAAAAAAAATAATGAGAAAAATGAGTCTTGATAATTAACATAATTTAGAAAATTATTTTTTAAAAGGCAATAATAAAAATCCATTAAAATTCATATTTTTTTACTGAGGGAAAATCGTAACTTTATTCATATTGAGCAAAATTACATGTTGTAGATGGTAAAATAGCACATGCTTTATAATCTTGTCGTGATACATAGAATCTAAAAACAATAAATTAAAAACTATCTATGCTTTCCTACCTTTCTTTTTTTCCACTTTCTGTGAACCTCTAGTATTGGGAGTGGATGTTAGAATAGACATTTGAGCCTTTTTGGTAGTAGATGGGGTTTCTTAGTCAGAATCTGAGCTTTCTATTGAGTGTGTTCGCTTGTTGCCACCGATTTCTTTCCCTGGAATGGGTTGCTCACTTTGTTGATGTGGAATGGATTTCCTTGGAACTAAAGCGGAGCAATTATGGTTCTCATCATTTTGTGAACTGAATTGGGTGCTCTGTGCATTGAAGACTGAGATATTTCCGGGGTGATATGCTTCTTGGGATGTGGTGTTTGTGGTAGTTTCTGTGTATTCTTCCTCTTCTATATCATCTGCTGGAGTAGTTGAAAACTTCCATCCTTTCGGCTTTGGTGGTTGTCTTCTTTTCCTGTCTTTTTTTTTCTGGCCAAACACTTTGTAGATGACTAGTTTGATGACAAATGCAACATCTAAAGGTAGTGTTTTCATAATCAAGAGCCTGGGACCATTGCTTTTTGTCATGGAGTAAGAGGATGTGGTCTGGTAAACCTTGACTAAGATCAACCTCCACACAGATTCTGGCAAAAGTGTATATGTCATTGGTAAGACACTCTCTGTCTACTTTCAAGAATTTCCCAAGAGCATTGCCAATGTCTGCTAATAATTTGATGTGCCAAAAATGTAGAGGTAGGTTATATAATTTTACCCACACAGGAATTTTGGAAACCACCATGGTATTTGCATCAAATTCTGGAAACCATGATGTCATGAACAAACTAGCATCACCCCAGAACCATGGTCCTTCATGGAATGCACATTCCTTGTCATTGACTATATAGAATTTGACAATGAAAAACCATTTTGAGAATAGGTGTATATCACAGTTTTCTGTCCATATGGAGTAAATCCATTGACTTAGGGCTTCTGGATTGGGCCAAAACCCATTAAATCTACATATCACTGCTTTAGATAAATAATCATCATGGATCTCATTTACCTTATGTATAGCAATCATTAAAGCATGGTTTTGAGTTGTCTGCTTGATGGCATAGGCACCAAGAGTTGTGGCTTGTTTTTCTGATAGTATTTGAGTCCCCATCTTCCCTTTTACTACATCCTTCAAAGAAATAGGTCCTTTGGAGGTTGTACCAGAGCAACCTCCACGGAGTCTTGTGCTGAGGTAGATAGTTGAGTCGCTGCATATGTCATATTGTTTTAGCTTGTATTCCTCCCACAATACTTTTCCTACGTGGATCTGGACTTATTTGTGAGGATTTTTATCTCATCCCAGCTCCCTATCTTAATGCATACTCTGTTCCTTGTCATAGACCTGATAAAGAGGGTAAATTGTATACCTTCGAGCATCTCTGATACGGGGGTTTGAAGCTCCAATGGTTGGCTGGTCACCACTTTGTGGTGTTCATGTTCAATCGCTAGAGCTTGTTGTAGATCTGGGCCATTTAAGTTGTAGACTCGCAATACCCACCAACAATTTCCATATGCAGGACCAAGGTAATCCATAACCTATGGCCATATATGACGCTCTACCCACAAACAATATTTCGCAACTACCTCTGCTCCTTTAGCGCCCCATTTTCTATGATTTTCTCCTTTAGCACTCCATTTTGCATGTTGTGGAAAACCCCAATCATCAAGCTAAGGAAAACCCACAAATCGTGGAGTATTTGTCAATACTATCCTCCTCGAGTCCAGATCCATGGCAAGGGTCTTTGATTTGGGAGTATCAGTCCAAACAATGAACTTATTTATAGTATTACACTCCAGATCTGGGATTTTGAAGCTTATCCCCGTTAATAGAGGTAGTTTTGTTCTCAGTGAGGTATGATCAGTCTTCATAATACAGGGACCGGTCTCTAGGCATCCAAAACTTTGTAAGTTTTGATTCACAAATACCCCCTTCATCTCCTCCTCAAGCTCTGCTTTGCACTGGGGTTCCGGTTTCTCAGCCCAAACCTCTCTTACGTTTTCTTTCTGCCCCAACTTCATCCATCCGTCAAGTTTTTTAGAAAACCCAGATTTTTATTTTATCTCTAGATACACAGATCTGCAGAGGGTAAGCCCAAATCTAGTAAGTACTTCTAGATATGACCAATGCGGCAATTGGTCTGTGTGCTAGATAAACTGATCTGATAATATCTGGCCCTCTTCATGGACATAAACTAGATCCAAGGAAATTGCGATCAACTGTCATTTTTGGCAGGGTTGTTGTTTGACATAGGGTGCAACTCCCTCCTCGAGTCTATTGTGAAGACTACGAGCTTCCTCCCTACAACCCTCCTTGTGACCCAAGTTGCTGGGAAGAGGAAATGCTCTGGCGCATACAACATGAACAGAAGCCCTCGCCATAGGTCTCAACACAAATTCCATTAGAATTCATATTTTTGCTTACACTAAGAAATTTATTTCTATTTTATTTAGTGTCTTTTTTAAATATATATAAAATTGATATAGAATATTATTCTTACTTTTACCTATATATATTATTAGGTATAACAATATTTTTTTTAAGAATGAGAAAAAGTGATTCTGGATAATTAACAAATTTATTTCTATTTGATTTAATGTTTTTTTAAGTATATATAAAATTGATATCGAATATTAATCTTACTTTTACCCATATATATCTTTATATATAACAATATTTTTTAAGGAATGAGAAAAAGTGATTTTGGATAATTAACATGATTTGGAAGATTATTTTCTAAAAGGTGATGGTAAAAATTTAAATGTTTAATATAAAGTAAATATCAGAATGAAGTGGTTGTAATATCTGACTGTTGTTGACGGACTCATGGCGACCGTTCCCACAGCATCTGTGACTGCACCTTTTTTAGTAGAAGCAAACAACGGCAATAACAGTGGAGTATTAAGCTCTTCGGCCAGTCTGCAGCATCACGTTAGGGTTTCAAATGCCAGGGCCCGCTCACGGGGTTCGATCTCAGGTTCGAGCTTCTTAGGAAGTCACCTCGATCAGCCTTTCATTGGAGAGTTTTAGCAATATCGGGGTTCTCGGCCAGCTCCGTGGAAATCATCTCTAAACGAGGTTGTAGTTGATAGATCTTCTAATGCTGCAGCAATTCCTGCTGCTCAAAGTTTGGAAGTGAAAGCGGCTGGGGACAATGGAGACAAGCCTGCTGAGGAGTCTTCAGCTTCATCTTCAACGCCTTCCACAATGGCGGGATCAGCTATTTCTTCATTTATGAGTGAAGTCACAGATTTGATCAAGTATAAAAACCCCAAATCCACCATTGATCAATCAGATTGGGCTCTCAATAGATAGATCGGGCAAGATCTTGCAGGTTTGACACTCCAGATGGAAAATCGACATGGCAGATCTACTGTAGAAAGCACAAGAATCCCTAGCACTAGGTCTAGGCACTTCCTTGACTCCTTTTAGATCCAAATCTCTCAGCCTACAGGCAGCACCATCCTGCAATGGGTCAGTTCTTCAGATCTAGTGTTGGATCTCAAGCTGGATCTAGAACGGCGGATTGGGATCCCTTCAAGCCTTCGGAGACTTCCCTTTCAAGGTAAACAAATTGAAGACCTTATTCCCCTCTCTTCTTACAGCATTACCAGGAATAACTCTTTGGTGGTAACCCTTCATCTGAGAGGATGTGCAGCAGGACAGTCATCCTCTGCTCGTCCCTTCTCATACAAAGATGCAGTACACTCTGAGAACCCCAAACCCCCGGAGGCACATAAACCTAAGCCATTTTTGGTTGATAAGATAGAAGAAGTTCCCTCTGTTGAAATCACCCATGAAGATCTTGCAACCCAACTTCAAGAATTTGCAGAAAGAGCCATTATTTGCAGATTTAATGGATTGTGGCCGCGATCTTAGGATCTCTATGCATGGATCCATGCAAACTGGACCCATCATTGTAAGATTAGTTTCTGTTCAAAAGGTTACTTCATTGTTCTATTTGATAATAGTAAGAATTATGAAAAGGCCTTAAAAGAAGGCCCTTGGTTCATGGGAACTGCGGGGCTCTTCTTGACTCCTTGATTCCCAGATTTTGATCCAGCAACTGCAGTCATTACCAGGACACCTGTATGGATCAGGCTTCTGAACTTACCTGCCCACTTATGGCATACTCATGTCTATAAAGCTATAGGCAACGCCTTGGGCAGTTTCATTATGGGAGATTACTGGCGGGAATCCAAAGGACTCTACTCATATCCTAGAATATGTGTGGAGTTAGATTTGAGCAAAGGACTTCTAGACTAAATCAATCTCAAGATAAATGAATTTGTCTGGTCCCGGACACTGGATTTCGAAAATACTGCATTTCGTTGCCGCCATTGCCACCAATCAGGGCATTTGCAAAACACTTGCCCATCTCGCCCGGCAAAAAAAAGTAAGCATAACCTCTCCATGCCCAAGTCTAAGTGATGGGCTCCTTGCTCTCCACCTCCAGTCGTGGATTCTGATTCCTCCAGCTCTGAAGATGAAGGTAGTGATGTGGAAATGGATCAAGCCCCTCATTCTGTAGTCCCTTCCACCAATGGTACGGCACAGTGCTCCAATACAGCCACCGCTCAGAAACATGTCCATTTGACCGCCTCCTCTGATTCAGAAAAGGAGGGCTCCCTTGTGGAGAACCCCAATCTTCAAGTTGTTATTTCTCATTCACCCCACAACGGTTGGGTCGAAGTCAAAAAAATGAAAGGGAAAAAGCTTCTGTTGAGGCTTCTACCCATTCTGGGTAGAAGTCAGTCTTTTTCTTTTTTGCTTCCAGCCATATGTTGTAGCTTCTTGCTTGTTTCACTTCTCCGGAACCGAGGTTGATAGTCCTATCATTTCCGGTTGCCGATTTTCTGTCTCTCTTGAATGTATCTTCTTGTACCATATTTTTGATTAATAGAATTAGTCCAATTCAGAGAAAGTAAAATAAAATATCATAATGAAGTTCACCCTTGTATTAATAAATTGATCCCTATTTTTAATTACTTTTAAATATAATTTTATATATAAAAAGTGATTTTCAATAATAATCTATTTTTTATATTATTTTTATTTGATTCATGATTTTTAGATATTGGTGACTCGTTATGTTCACAAAATGTTATGTTAGGAAGATCCATTCGAATGGATCTTTTCTTGTCAACTTAAATACAAATCCTAGCCTTGTGAGTGCCAAGAAAATTTGAACCTCTGACCTCTCAATAGTATAGATGCTTAATGATGAGGATTTGACTATTTGAGCTAACCCTCAAAAATAGGTCAACAATAAATTATAATTAACAATATTGGAAAAAATTCTTTATAAAAAGTGATGTTAAAAATACTAATACTTTATATAAAATAATATCTGGTAAAAAAGTTCATACTTTTGCTTGGATGAATAAATTTATTTCTATATATAAATAAATAAGTAACATCAAAATTTTATATAAATTTATTTTTAAATATTTGAAATTACTATACTAAGTAAGAGATTTGTTATTTTCTCATCTTTATATATATACTATTATCAAAATAATAATAATAATGATAATATTTTAATATATTTACATACTTCATTTTTTAGAATGAGATAAAATGATTCTCGATAATTAACATGATTTGTAAAATTATTTTCTAAAAAGTGATAGTAAAATCCAAATTTGTCACAGTATGACACTGTCTCACATCTTGATGACATTTATTCTTCATCATCTTACGACAATATTTGTTGTTCATAATATTTCCATGTTGTTTATTATTTTTCACATTGTGATGACATTTATTGTTCATTAGGTTATGATTACTTTCATTGTTCATCACATTGGGAGAAATTTGTTATTCATCACATTGTAATTACTTTCATTGTTAATCACATTGTGACGACATTTTTTTTGACTCATTGCAACATCATTTTGTCTTCATCGCATTGCAACATTATTCGTGACATTGCAACATTTTTTCTTCTCCAACACATTGCGTTGTCATTTATTGTTCATCACAGTGTAACAATGTTTGTTGTTCATCACATTGCAATTTTTCTTGTTTTTTGTCACATTATGATGAGGTCTATTGTTCAAAAACATAATATCATATTGACTGTGGTTGACTTTTGTTCACTATGGTTGACTAATGTACATATAATTTCCAAAACATGATGCTCATGTTGATTATAATTTACTATGATTGACTTTGGTCAAGTTTATGCTTGAATAATGTACATATAATTTTCAAAAGATGATGCCCATGGGGACTATAATTGACTATCGCTACTTTTTGTCAAATATAGTGACTATGATTGAATTTTGTTGACAATGGTTGACTTTTTCGAAATATGGTCGACTATGATTGACTTTTTTTTAAATGGTTACCTTTTGTTAATATAGTTTATTTTTGTTGACTATAGTCAAGTATAATTGATTAATGTACATATAACTTCCAAAACAAGATGTCCATGTTGAATTTTGTTTTACAATGGTTGACTAATGTACATTTAATTTTGAAACATGATTTTGATGTTAACTATAGTTGATTATAATTTGCTTATGCTGACTTTGGTTGACTTTTATTAACTATGATTTACTTTTGTTGACTTTGGTTAATTATGGTTGACTTTGGTTAACAATGTTTGATTAATGTACATATTCGAAACATGATGCACATGTTGACTATAGCTCACCATGATTTACTTTTGTGAATGTGGTTGACTATGATTGCCTTGTGTAGGCTATGGTTTAATTTTGTTGACTATGGTTGACTTTGTTAATTAAGGTTAATTTTCGTTGACAATGGTTGACTAATGTAAAACTAATTTCCAAAATATGGTTCTCATGTTGACTATAGTTGACTTTCGTTTACTTTTTTTGAATTTGGTTGAATTTATGCTGACTAGGATTTGGTTGACATTTATTGACTATGGTTAACTATGGTTGATTAATGTATGTATAATTTCCAAAATATGATGCCCATGTCAACTATAGTTGACTATGGTTCTCTATTGTTGACTTGTGTTGACTATGGTTGACTATGTTTGATCAATATACACATAATTTCCAAATCATGATGTCCATGTTGATTCTAGGTGACTATGGTTCTATAATTTCAAAAACATGATGCCCTGGTTGACTATAGTTAACTAATGTACATATAATTTCCAAAACATAATGTCCATGTTGAGTAGAGTTGACTATGATTGTACAATTACCAAAACATGATAATGCTATATGTTGAATGTAGTTTACTATAATTAGCTTTTGCTACAACAATTGACTAAATTTTGTTTATTTTTCTAATAAAACTTGAACTCAAACTTCCCTTCTATGATTAAATAATGAACCCTTCCCTGCTATTTAAACCCTGTCCAATCAATGTAGACAATTAAGCATGGGTTAAAATAATAAGAATTCTTTTTTCTTAGATTTATGTACTTTGTTTTTAAGAAAGAGAAAAAAATATTCTCAACAATAAATTATAAATAAAATTAAAAAAAAAATTATTTTCTCAAAAGTGAAAGTAAAAATCCAAATATTTTATATACGGTAAATTATATAATAAAGTTGATGCTTTCCCTGGCATTAATAAATTGATTCTTCTTTTTAATTATTTTTTAAATTAATTTTGATAATTAACCTGGCTTAGAAAATGATTTTCTAGAAAAATTAATAACAAAAATCTCAATATTTTATATAAAATATTTGGATTTTTACAATTTTGAATATTTACAATTATTTACTCATCGAGATATGAGTGTTTCTCATATAATAAAACCTACCAAGTACAATTGAGGAAGTTGGGCTCAAATTATAAGTATTTTTTCTAATACATCTAAATATTTTATTTTTAAAAATTAGAAAAACTAATGCTACCCAAAAAATCATAATTAACACTATAGGAAGAATTGCTTTCTTAAACGTAATAGTAAAATTCCAAATAATTTATATAAAGCAATATTTTGTAATAAAGTTCACGCTTTGATTAGATTAATAAATTTATTCTTACTCTCTCTATATATAAAAAGTGTAAGTAAATGAAATTTATTTTTAAATATTTGCCATTATTATATATATATAATATAAAAAGAGAGAAAAAGTAAATGAAATTATTTTTAAATATTTGAAATGGTATATATATAGTTTTTAAAAATAGAAAAAGTAAATTTTAATAATTAGTATGAGTTAATAAATTATATTCTAAAAAATATAGTAAATATCCAAATTCATCACATTATGATATTGTCGCTGACATTTTTTTTTGTCATGGTGTGAAGTGAAGAAATATATCATTCACAAGAGTTGTTGCCAAGTTTGTTGACTAGGTAACAATTTTGAAGAAATTTTTTCTTTACAATGTGTGTGTAGATATATAGATATAGATATATAAAGTATTTAGAGGATGTTGAATTCGGTGGATGATGAGCAAAGTACTCGTCTATTAGAAATTATGTAAATTTGATATAAAATATTATATTAGAGTTTGATTTTTTCTTACTAAAGAAAAAAATACACTGTAAAAAAAAATTGGGTAACTCATTTCGTTGTCATTACACCTCGATCACTAAAAAAAACCTAAGGGTAGTCATAAAATTTGGGTAAAAACCCAAAACTATTAAATAATTCCCCTATGTTCGTGTTAAAAACCACTATTGGGATATTAGGTCCTTCAACGCACTACAAAAAATACACTTATGGGATGTGGGAGACCTGATATGACATTATCCTCGTTGATTAACTTATGGGATATCCAAGACCCAATATGACATTATCCCTATTGATTAACAAACCATCAGTTAACTCCATATCCCTACTTGCAATAGTTAAAGCCAACAGACGTTAACATGGTTTCTTCTCTCCCATACAAGACATCAACGTATCGGAATGACCATTTCAATTAAAACCAATAATCACTTGATACACTGATACTCGATATCGCTTTGTGCTTGTCCAACTCATATTTCCTTGTTACACATTGTGCCTATTCAAGTCTAAATTGTTGGAAGTAATGGATCGATGTCATGTGTAGTTGTCATTATGAGTCACAAGGAGTCAGTCTAGATGTTGTTGTTTCCTATGTATATGTTGTAATAATTATATAGATGTGTTGTAGTCATTGATCATATATTATAAATATGTAACCATTGAGATCAATAAGACATTGAGTGTGTAATTTTTGTCATACAATCTCTCTAGCTCTGAAATTTCTCCTACTCCCTATGTTTTATAACATGGTATAAGAGCCTATATGGGCCTGAGTCCCTCAAGGCAAGGCCTAGGGAAATGGAAGAGATTTAAGTTTTATTCTCTGTAGATAAATAATATAGGATGTTAGGGTGTTTAGTTTCCATCTGTGTGAAGTTGGAGGGTTTTTTGTGAGGCTTAGTTTTTTCTATTCATGTATGTTTTGTTTGAATTTGTGATCAACTTACAGACAATGGATGCATGTACATTGTTATCAAACATCTGCCATTGGAATATGCTTGTCGACTATGATTTGTTAGCAAAGCCTGAAACGATATCCTCTCTGGTGGAGTTGCATCACTTGGCTATAGTGTGAAAAAATTCTATTGGGGAAAACAAGGAGGGAAACTTGTGATGTTCTGGAGGGTTGGATTTGTTGTGTTGTGTATATAATTAATGTCTAGAGGATTCTTGCATCCATACACAACTAGCCACTGTGTGTATAAATGCAAATAAATGGCTCTCATTTGGGAAATAGAAGATTGTATTTTTCTTTCCTGTACAATGAAGATGCTCAATGGAAGAAAATGTCTGTAGACTCTACAGAACGAGAGACAACAATAATTGTGGTATTTTTCATGTAGCATAAAAAACATAATTTTGACCTCGAAAAGATGTAGTGAAGGGAAAAGCTTTTGGGGTTTTGATTCAAATGATTGAATAAGATCGAAATACGGTCGATGGTGAATGTCGAGTGGGCATATATGGGCATGAATCAACACGAAATATCACACAGGATTGAGATCCATTTTTTTCTTAGAGGTAGATCGATGGGAAGCAATGGTGCAAGGGTATTGAGAAATTTATACTCAAATTTTCAACTAAAAGAAAACATAATTGGATTCCCCTGAGATACCATTTTTGTAGACCTACGTGCCATCACCAATACATTCAAACCACTACAAATTTTTCAATTTGCAGAAGATCAAAATATGGATCATTCGGGAAGAATTCCACTTGTGGCGTTGTTGTTGATCTTGATGGTCTACATGGAAGATTACCTTCATACACCCTGCTTCTGATTTTCTATGTTATAGTCGAAGAGAAACCAGGAGTGGGAGATTACATATCTGTGGAGAAGATAGTCAATACCCTGCCCCCGGTAAACTTGCTATGCATATCTATTTCTATCTATCTCAAACTATCATCGTGCATGGAGGTAGCTAGAACGTAAAAGTTCTCGTCTCAACGTCATCCAAAAGTTCTCCACTGATCCCATCTACCTCTGTTCTGCCTTGCTCTCCAAAACAACGAAATCTTTAGGAATCGATCCAGTCATTTCCCTGTCCCTTCAGAAGAAAACTAGTGGGTTACAATTGTGGAGCTTACACAGTGCCCTAACGAGATGAGCAAGATGAAACCATGTGTAACACCCTCCTCCCACATTACCCAAGTAACTAGCCATCCGAGGTAAACATGTGACGATAGGCTACTATGATTGGATTCGACCTCCTATGTGATCTTAGGGAAATGGAATGCACAAAAACATCACACACAGTCATCCAACATCAACTTTAGGACTCACAGAAAAAATCAATCCAACACTTCAGACATCTTTCCCTTGGGTCCTACGAAAATTTTGACCATCTTAGGCCTTAGCCACTCTCTTGCTATAGGCATGACAATGTCTAGAAACCTAAAGTATCTCTCACAGGGTTATGTACTATCGTCCAAGGACCCAATTTTCCAGTTTTGTGCCACCGACCCCGATATTTAAGCCACTTTTTTAGGCCTAGAGCCCGGGTCACTGCCCAGAATGGAATGATAGCTTAAGATCAGTCAAAGAATAGGGAAACAATGATGCCAAATCAATAAGTTGGAGAAGAACTTAACCGGACCCCTACTAGCCATGACATGCATTTCGTCAAACATATCATCAAGATATAACCTGCAGGTGTAAACAATAGAATTAAGTGTAGGGATCTCATATATATCTAAGAATAACTATGAACCATTGCTCCCTTGTGTCATTTTCTACATTATCATCTATTAGGCCATAGGTACATTATCCATTCATTTACAAGTAAAAGGATGTTGAGAGCCATACATAGTTACTGTCATAAAACATACATATAACCAGCATAATAGGGACAAAAATATCATAAACATACAAACCATAAAATCCACATATACATCAATACATTTACACATGAAAATAAAGGGAATGAATTTCTCATTAATGAATGCAATAAACCAACCGGAGATGTGACTACCATGTTTCACATGACCATAGATTAGCTAAGCTAGGTCTCCCTTCAGCCAATCACCCCCATGCCATATTCCAAGTAGGAGTGTGGGACTCATATAACACACCAAAAAAACACCAACAAGAATGGATACCACCGGAGTTCTCCGCCTACATCGTGAGGAATTTGAGTTACTCCTAGTCTCTCAAGCTTTACCGTAATCCACTATTTGATCCAGGGATCACTAGGCCCTACAACAAGACACACTCTCTAGGCTTTACAGTACATCCCATCCTGGGAATACTAGGCGCAACAGAGAAAATCCCACCTCTTTCCTTTACCGTATATCCCCCATTCATTGGCAAGGATTCCTAGGCCAACCGAGGCACACAATCTTTCTTTATCGCAACCCATAGTCTAGTGCGGGGGTTACTAGGCCATTGGCTTTACCATGATCCACAATCTTGTTCAGGGACCACTAGGACATGTGTTTTCTAGTTCAGAGATCAACCCCACTTAGCTTCGAATCCATCTGATCATCCCACTTGAACCAAATATGAGAAACCCATCTCATCAAAGCTATTAGGAAATGGAAAGGCTAGGCGGAAGAACACTGTCACACCTGGCAAAACCCATGCCATGATAGAAAAGAACCACATGCAATACCATTCATGCCAAATCTAACAAGGAAAATACACATGCAATGAAGCCTGTTGTAGCTGCTTGATCCTACCTTTCCCTACTTGATCTTTTGTTCCTCTTGCCTTCTCTACCTTTCTTACTCAAATTCCAAAGTGATCCATGAAAACTCTGTGTGTCCAAGAGTGAGAGAGACAATGAATAGAACAGAGCTCCAAAACTGTATTGATCAAGCTTGCCAACTGATCCTCGAAAGCCTTTTTATCAATGAGGCGTCTATTTTCTTCATTTCCCATCATTTTTCTTCAATTTCCTCCTCACATGCAACATGTGACCTTTCACCTTCCTTTTCTCCTAATTCCATTATTTTCATAAATAAACGTTACAAAATTCCATTTTTCCTTTCTAAATACTTAGCCATTGCCTTTGCTAATTTCCTTAGCCATAAACAACCAAATGAACAGCCACACTAGGATGTCCTACCCACCATTCATCTTGAATACGTGTCCCATCAACCATGGTATTATATATTTTTACATGGAATTTTTACCAGGGTTGCTACAGAACCCTCCCCCTTGGGGGACACCATCCTCGGTGTTCAATGACACCTATAAAAAAAAAGACTGTTGGAAACAAAACATACTGCCCATGGAACTTTATAACATAACTCATTGCAATATTTATAATGAATGACCTGCTCAAAAGCAAAACATCATGACAACATGACCAAATAACAACCATACTGCATACTAGAGCTTTAGAACACAACTCGTTATGGTATTTACAATAACCACATATACACATATGCATATTTTCTAAACTAGCAAATAAAGGATATGATGCTTGCATCCGCAACAAGGGAATCTAGAAGCTCACACCTCCACCCTCAAAATAATACCAAGATTCACCTCCTTCCCTGGAAGTCTCTAATCCACTTCCATAGTCAAAGCTACTTTCACTGTCCAACACTACGATCCTGTGCCACTTGTCCTCTTAGCGAATAGTTACTTGCTCATTGTTCTGGGGCGCACTCCCATTATGCATCTGGTTCCATCTAGTAATGATCATGACCAAAAAAAATATATCCCCTACCTTCCTTTCTCTGCTACACAGTCCCTCGAGCAATCCAGTCTCTCCTTTCATGCATTCACTCACCTTCCAAGTTCCCTAACATCCCCTATCCTAGACAATCCATCCCTTGGCAAGGCTTCGCATTGTCTCACACAAGACAGTTTATGGGAAGCAAGCGAAGGATAAAAAGGAAGAAATAGGATGAAGAAGGAGGCCAAAATTTCTCTCTTCTCTCTCTCTAAAAGCTCACATTTGGATTGATCTCTTTCTCTGTTGTTCACACTTTTTTTGGGGAAAATATTACAGGGGGTTAAAATTTCTAGGTAATTGGTCAATTGTTGCACAAGTTGTAATTTGGGGAAACTTGCTATTATAGGAAGGCCAAAATTCTAGGTCAGATAGATAGAGAAAAGTGTAGGATCATATTGGGTGACTTGACTTGGAGGAGAAGACTAGGTTTTATGATAGCTCTAGGTGTGTCTCTCATTGAACAAGAATAATTTATCTATTATAAAAGGTTGTTCGTTTTCCCCATTGTGGGGTTTTCCTAGGGTAAACCTTGTTTGCTTTTGTGTTTTGTGATCTATATTGTTCCATTGTCATTTATGGTTCAATTTCTGAAGTATAATTGTTTAATGATATATTGAAATAAGTTAAAAGAATATCTACATCAAAACTAATCATAATTTCATAAACATTGTGCTAACCCTAATTTCACTAAGAAAATCAATATGGTATTAGAGCTTTGGTGAAGGAAGAAGGGAAAACTGATATCACCTTGAAAAACCCTAGAGATAGTTTTATTCAGGTCATTCTTGAAGATAGGTTCTTATCGCTTCTTCCATGAAATATGAAAACAAGATAGTGGAAGCATATACTTTTAGAGATTGGAAAGTTAGAATAGATATTCTTCCTCCCAAGAACATGGTTTTGGACATCTTTATAGGGAAAGTTATTAAACCATCTAATGAGGCAGGGAGGAAAAAATTCAGGGAAGATGATATCAATGTTATGATATTCTAGTAGACTCCATTAGGGATCTTGGTTGCCTACATCACAAAACTTGATACTTCAAGGAAGATGCGTGATTCCCTAATGAGTCTTTACACTATCAAGAATGTTGGTCAATCAATGAGCTTTAAGAATAAAATGCAAAATACAAGGATGACTTATGATGATACCATGGCTTCTTACTTCGTAAGGATTTCTCAACTAAAATATCATATCCAAGCAATTGGAGAATTCATTCTTGATCAAGAACTAATGATTACAGAATTCAATGTTCTTCCTAGATCATGGGATGCTTTTGTAGCAGGCGTAGCAGTTGGAAGGAAGATCCTATATTTGAACAAATTACAACATCATGTGCTCAAGAAGAAGAAATTTTGATGACTAGATATAATCAATATGAGGAAGTTCCAACCCTTACAACTCATTTCAAGAAAAATGGAAAGAAGAAGCTTGGACGTCAACACAAGAAGTCGGGAAAAGGATCTTATTCCTCTAAGAATTATAATATTTATCAAAAATACAATGTTATGGTTGTCAGGAATATGGACATTTAAAGAAAGAGTGTCCTATCATGGCCAATAAAAATAAACGAAAAGGAAAACAACATGCTTATGCAACATATGTGGAAAATGAAAAACAAAAGAATCCCAAAGCTGATAATGATTTCTTCTACCATTCTAATTCGACAACTTCCCTTGCAGATGATGATGACATGTGGCTGGTAGATAGTGGAGCATCAAGGCACATGTATGGAGATCTTGGAAATATTTCAAGCGTGATAGAAAAGAGGTTGTCTCAAAGGGTTGAACTAGGAGACAATAACAATTATGCAGCCAAAGGAGTTGGAAAGGCATCCATAGAGCTAGAATCTAGTAACAGTGTACATATTAGTAATGTTCCTTATGAAATAGGTCTAAAAAATTATGTTGTCTTTGTTTCTTGTTTAGAAGATAAAGGAGATAGAGTTTCTTTTCTAAATGGAAAAGTACTCATTTGGTCCAAGGTATCTACTATAGATTATGTTAGGGTTATTGGGTGGTGATGGAATACTATATAGACTTGTAAGTCAACCACATCAAGAACTAGTACATGATGAGATAAATTTGAGTGAATTGTGGCATAGAAGATATGAACATCTACATTTTACATCATTGCATGAATTGAGTCAAATAGTTTCAGGGGTTCCTAAACTATAAATAAATAATGATGGTGTATGCAAACATTATAATCTTGGGAAGAACATCAAGAAAACATTTCCAAACTATGAAAATAGATCTAAGGAGGCTTTGGACTTGATTCATTTTGATCTATGTGGTCTAATACCTGTGCAATCACTTGGTGGTTCATTGTACTATGTGACATTTATTGACGATTTCTCCCGTAATACATGGATATATCTCTTGAAGACTAAGAATGAGGTAGTCGAAAATTTCAAGGAATTAAAAGCTAAAGTGGAAAAATTGTTAGCTAGGAAGATAAAGATATTGAGATCTAACAATGGAGGAGAATACACCTCAAAATATATTTTTCCTTCTAGTAAGAACGATGGGATTAAGAGGGAGTTTATTGTGTCCTATAATCCACAATAAAATGGTGTATTAGAATGAAAAAATAGGTCCATTGAATAATTTCTCAAGGCCATGATGCATGATTTGGACTTGCCATTGTTCTTAAGGGGGGAAGCATCACAGACAGATGTGTAAATTCAAACTAGAGGTCCTCATAAGCTTCTGGAAGGTATGACTCCTAAAGAAACATTCTCTAAAAGGATGCCAGAGGTTTGCCACATGAGGATCTTTGGTTGTCCTATATATATTCATGTTCCTAAGGATAAGAGGAACAAGCTTGAGCCTTCAAGAAAGAAAGGAATATTTGTTGGATAGAACAAATAATAAAAGGGTTATAGAGTATAAATTCCTGAGTAATTATGGATTAATGGTAGCGTATATGTTACCTTCGATGAGAAAGTATCATATTGGAAATCTAAGGAAGACTATGTAGATTCCTTAGATGAAGTGAAGTAGGAGGGCTCAAGGGAGAAGCACTTGAGTTCTACAAAATGTGCTAGAAGGCTAGAATGGCATCACGATCCAGAAAGCTAGTCATGGTTCTTGAGATCAGGAAGAGACGAGAATGGATTATCTATACAGTAGAAGAGGAAGAAGGACATGTATCTCTTAATGACACATACTGGAGATGTTAAGAAACCAAAGAGGTTTTCTAGTTATGCAACTCTCATGACAAAACTCATGTTGGGTGTGGACCCTGATTATCTTCCTGATTGTTCAGAGATTTTGAGTTTCAACACCATTGGATCCCTGTTTCTATATAGCGAACCTACTTTTTGCTATGGTAGAAATCGAACGAGTCTTGGTTACTCAACAATTGGGATGTAATGACATAGATTTGTCAGATTCAGTAAAAGTGGTCATTTTGGGAACTTGTTTGGCATTTCAAATAGATCTGTTGAGTATAGATGAGTAGATGATCATAAGAGAGGAAATAGAATCACTAACACGGATGGATCCTTAAATAGATATATAATTATGAAAAATTGAAATGTTCATGGAAAGGTTCAAATAAAAGAGTGTATGATCATTATTTTAGGAGAATTAAATAACTCTAATAAATGTATCGTACTGAGCATAAGCTCTTAGTACGATAGAGGAAAGCATTTAACCGCTCAGAATCGATAAATCTCAGATTCCACTTAGATTTTTTTTTCGATATTCGTGTCACAACCCAAGTCGAACTAAATTATTTGGCCTAGCGTCACAAATGCCTTCCATTTTATATATCAGCGAAAAGTGAAAAAAATTGGTCTCCATGATCCTTTCTTCAAATTCCAGTTGTACTCGGTACTTCTTTTCTTACACGAAAATTGAACAGATATTGGCCTCCATGATCCTTCCTTCAGAATGCAATGGTATTCCATACTTGTTTTTCTTCCGGGCAAAAGTGAACAACTATGGGCATCCATTATCATTAGTTCATAATAGACTAGTATTGAATACTTGTTCCTCTCGCAGCATTGTGAATGCTAAAATTGCATATTCTTTCTTGCAGATTTTTTTACCTTGAATTATTTTTTATACATTTAAACGAATATTGTCTGCGTTCATGTCTTGAAACATAACCATATCGTGTTCCTTTTATTAGATGGACTATTTCTTTAAGGTGCAAAGAATCGAAAAAACAAATAGGCACACGTTCCGATCGCATACGTGGTTTAATATCATAATCGCATGAGAGACAAACATAGAATAGAAAACATATATATATATATATATATTTTATGGAGTGAAATAACTTAGAATAGAAAACATATATATATTTTATGGGGTGAAATAATAAGTAGGTAAATTTTCATTGTGTCTTTATTTTTAATTAATTTTCAATTATTTGGTTTATTATTTTTTTTTCTTATGTTATAACGCCAATGGTTTTACTTAATTTATAAATAGTTTTATTTTATTTATGATTAGTTTTATATTTTTATTTTGTTCATAGATGTATATATATGCACTGTTTATGGAGGGAGGTTTTATTTTTTTTGAATTGAATGCCTAGATTGATTGTCAAGGGCTTGCTTCTTCTTAATGTTTATCAATTATTGTAGTGTATTACAAAGTTTGTTAAGTTGCATTAACTTTTAATAAATTTAACAACGTGCCATTTGCCTCCCCACCCACCAATTTCCTAGGGATTTTAAATTCTTTCAATTCTAATAAATTGTTCATTATTATACCTCCTTGACTTGCTATTAATTTTTCTTTGACTTAAAAGCTTAAAAATCTATCCAAAGTTTAACATTATGAAATTAAATTTATTATTTTTAAATTAAATTTATTTATATTTATCTCAAATATGATTGGTTGAAATGTCTTCCCTCTTATTGTGTAATGATGGCAAGAATTGAACTTTGTGTACTATATCACTAATTACAATGTACAATAAATATAAATAATTTGAAAAATAACATTATGTATTACTTACTGATGATGATGATGATGATGGTTAATGTCCACTGAGACCAAACTTTGGTCTATCGGACCTAACGAACGAATTATTTAGTTTGATTTAAGATTTGATTCCTATTCATAAAGAGCTTGTTGAGAATCCTCCCAAGCTCACTATAATTTTGACATTGTAAAAGGCTAGGAAGGTTAGTATTGCAACAAAGATTATGAAACTGAGATCTAATGTGGTTGTACACGGGGCACTCTAAAAGGAAGTGATTTTCATCCTCGATGTTCATATTCTCATAGAGATGGAAGATCCTTTCCATCCATGGTGTTTTAGGAACTACCCAATGACCTGTTTCACTATGGAGCTCATGAGAGTTCCTTCTAATCTTAGCTATATTAATTTTCTTCTTTGAGCTAGTTAAAACAGAGAGATACTTTTGATATTCTAGGGTGGGGTTAATGACCTCCTTATAATATCTTAATTTTCTTTTAGCTGCTAAATCTTTCTCACACCACATTTTTTTCTTTGAACTTAGAAGTGACAATATTTTTAATTTTATTAATGTTTTGTAATGCAATATTCTCATCGATCTCCCAATGGTTTAACCAGGCCCTGGTGTCTTTATGCCAACCTCATTTGAGCCTTAGGTGGTTTTGGCTGGAATTTAAATCTAGCATAGGAAGTCTATGGTCTCCTACGTTATTGAGTTTGTGCTTGTACAACAGAAGTCTAGTCATAGCTAGGCTCTGAATAGGGGAAAGACCAACTTCTATAAGGAGAACATGATAAGGTGTATTGCTTTTAATTTTGAGGTTATACGTTATAAAACGCTTCTGGATTTGCTCAATATTTCTCCAAGATTCTTTAGAGATGCTGAAACCCCAAACCTCACATCCATATAAGATAACAGGAGAGACTAAAGTTTCAAAGAGGAACTTCTTTCTATCCCACATTATTAGGTTTGTCATTTTACAATTATTTTCAAGACCAAAATAAGCTTTCCACCCCCGATTAATCCTTTTCTCAATGTTATAGTTCCAGTTGAGCTTGTGATGAATATCAATTCCTAAGTACTTGTAAGATGACACTTCCTCCAAGTTACTATTGTCATACATAAAATTATCGTAAGTGTCCTTCTTGGATTTGATAATCATTTTTGTCACTGTTAACAGTCATACCCATGGTAGAGCATAAATCCTTAAGACGTTTAAGCTGCTTATCAAGATAAGATGGGCACCTTGCATGAAGAAAAATATCGTCAGCATAGAGAAGAAGGATGATGACTATCCTAGCTAAGATCATGTCAACATAGCTTGCTTCCTCTAAAAAACCTTCTATCTTGTCGATGTAAATGCAAAATAGGGTAGGGCAGTGGGGGCAACCTTGTTTAACTCCGATATTACACTTAATATCTTTCAACCACCCCTCATTGTTCTTTAACTTGGCAATTACGTTCTCGTATAACCTTATAGTAGCAACTGCCAACTCGAACGGAACCTTTAGCTCTTCTAATCTATTCCATAGGTTGTTTCTAGGAACCGTATCGAAAGCCTTTCTAAAGTCCACAAAGCAACAAAAGATATTGGATTTATCATTGGAGCATTCGTCCACAATAATCCTAAGTGTAACGAGGTGGTTCGTTGCCGAGTGATGCCTTCTAAAACCCGCTTGGCCTTTAGCCCGCTTACCTTTAGTTTCAAGCCATATGCTCAACTTCTTTTCAAAAATAATACCATATAACTTGGCTAAGAGAGGGCTAGTCATAATTGTCCGATAACTAGAGCGGTTATTTGTATCCCCACTTTTAAAAATAGGGATAATGAGGCTCTGAGTCCATGGTTTAGGGAACCCTTGCTTGACCGCTTGATTGAAAAGCTTGTAGATGTGGGGGATGTACCTTAAATGCAGATAATTTGTAATTAAATTCACAAATTCCATTTTCTCATTGGTGTAAAGTATTGAATAAATAATTTTTATGGGTTTTATTTTTTAATTTACAAAACAAAAATTTAAAATATATAAATTTGAAAAAAAGTATGTAAAAATAACTTATGTACAACTTCTACAACTCTGATTATATCAATCTATATTCTAATGACATGACATGTGTACTATAATATGATAATTATATAAAAAAATTACCATCATTCAATATTAAATAAATAATTGTTAACTTGTTATCATTATCTTCTTTTTTCTTTTACTGATAAGTGGGTGAATCTTGAAAATCACGCTTACCCTGTCGCTGAGAGGGCACGACTGAGGGGCATCTAAGCCGTCAAAGTCACTCAGGGATTGCACCCGGCCTGAGCCACACCAGCGGAAACCATGCTGGATTTTTGGTATCGGTGAGACTAGAACCAGTGACCTTTGCTTACGGAGCGCCTTAACAGCGTGCTCCTTCACCGACTATTCTAAATCTCTTTGATACTTGTTATCATTATCTTCAATGTCAATTATATATAATATATATATATTATATATATATATAGAATATATAAAATTTTATCTACCAAAAAAATTCTTAATTATATTAAAAAAAATAATAAAAAAAGGTTAAACAAATATTCATATATGTTAGATCTAAAACTTTTTTGATCCATAATGTAGATAGAAGTCTTTGGATTAATCACATAGTCAGGAATTTGGTCCACGTTTTGAACCAACTAAGGTGGTCCATCCTCACGACAAGGTGATATTAAAATATTTTATTAAACTAAGTGGCATTGAATGCTAGCTATGCGGCCTTGTTATTTATAACATTAATTTATTAAAGAAAATTTTATTTAGCAAAACAGTCCATTACTTTTAATAAATTTTAAGAATTAAATTCAGGCCAAATGGTTCCCAACTCACCAATTTTCTAAAGATTTAAGATTATTCCAATTCTAATAAATACTTCCATCTTAAAATTATACCAATTATAAAAATTTCCTGTTATCATTTATATATTCATTTATACAATAAAATTTTATTAATAAAATAATCAAATATTTTATAAACCCTAAAATTACATATTATTTCTTGCAGTTTTTTTTACCTTGAATTATTTTTTATACATTTAAATGGATAGTGTATTCGTTCATGTCTTGAAAAAAAAACCTGTCTCTTTCTTTTTATTGGATGGCCTTTTTATTACGCCGTAAGGCGTTCTTATGTGAAAACAACTGCTTTGCCGCCCTCGTGTCCTCTGTTTGCGCCGTTCGATTTCATGTTAGACGATTAGATTCTGGTATGCCGTTGATTTGAATTGCAAACCGATTTAACCAAGTGGCAAAGGATTCGACCTTGGTTAGTGGGGCATGAATCCAACCGCCTTCATGCACAAAATTTCATTATATGTGGTCACAGTATTCAACAACTGTTCCATTCTGGTGCACCTCTCGCTGCAGTATTCGACAACTTTTCCATTTTGCTACGCAGTTGTTAGCTTAAATCAAATTCTTGTGCGCCCTCATTAGTTTAAATCAAATTTTAGTGAGACGAATCCCATAACAACGAATTCTTGTGCGCCCCCACTAATTTAAATCAAATTTTAGTGAGACGAATCCCATAACAACGAGCGATGGGACAGACCCTGCTCACTCAGCATGGTTGGTCTTCCAACACTGCAAAGTGGATGGAACCAAAGAATATAAGAGGGATTTCAATTCCAATCCGGATGTTCACAGACTGTGGCCGACTGTGGAAAATGTATCAATAACAATATTATTGAATTTTTATTTTGGCAAAATCATCGAACCCCAGGGGTGATGCCATGAAACCGACCCTTTGCTTCCAATTGTGGTTCTAAATTCCTCCACAACCTTCTGTGCATATGACGGTCATCCATCGTAGCAAGAATGGCTCTTTTCTATGCCGAATATCAAATTGACCAAGGGCCAAGTTCTCTCAAAAAGCTATTGGCACCTTGGGGGAAGACATTCTCTGCTCTCGCTGTACAAAGGTAGTGAGAAAGAAGGCCTGTGTTTTGTTGAATAATAATAGTTATTGTCAAGATTTTCTGTTTGTCTCCCCTTAAAACTAAACTGTTTTTAAGACTGGATAAATTACACAATTTTGGTAAAATAGCTATTTTAATTGGCTAAATTACTTTTTAACCTATGGTTATTTATGAATTTAGTTTAGCATGGTAATTGTTTGAATTCCACCCTTCGCTGGAAAGTTCATTAGACAATTTTCATTTTCTCTCTCCTTACTAGCATTGTAAACTATTTTAGCCAGAAATCATGGGCACACAAATACTGTTTGATTTCAAAATATGCACACTATGCCATAGGCTTCATTTTCGACAACTTTCATATTCTCTCTCCTTACCAGCATTGTTAACTATTTTATCCAAACATCATGGGCACACAAATATCCTGTTTGATTTCAAAATATACACCTATTGTTAGACTATGCCATAGACTTACGAAATATCCTGTCGGCACATGAATTTTATTAAATTTAATAAAAAAATACAATGGTGAAAGCATGCCGGTCATGTGTTTTAGGCATATATCCTCTGAGTCCAGCAATTTTATTAAATTTAATAAAAAATACAATGGTGAAAGCATGTAGTTTATGCGTTTTAGACATTCCTTCTTAAATTTGCTGCGCATTTTCTAAACTCCACCAAATATATTTTAATGTCAAGAAAGCATATACAAAAGCATTCATTGAATTTTTCATTTGTGAAATTTATTAACATAAAACTTTATTAGATATTTATATATTCATTTATGTATATAGTTGGGTTGTTGCATTCTGTTTATATGATTATTATTTTAGCGAAACTAATTATTGACATTGTTATACCAAAATCATAAAGAGAATCTCACTTTCTAATGTAAATCGGGTTCGAGGCTTATATCGGGTTTAAAAATGGGTGAAGCAAAGAAATTAGAGACCTGAAGGTTAACAATAAATCATTTAGATTGACATTTTTTCCCTATGGAAAATTTATTTTGAAACTTGTATGGAAAATCTATTTTGAAACTTATTTGTTGAAGGTGATGATATACCAAAATCATAAAGAGAATCACTTTCAAATGTAAATTTGGTTCAAGGATTATATCGGTTATAAAAATGAAGGTGAAGCAGAGAAATTAGAGACCTGAAGGTTAACAATAAATCATTTAGATTGACATTTTTCCGTATGGAAAATCTATTATGAAAATTATTTGTTGAAGGTGATGATATACCAAAATCAGAAAGAGAATTTCACTTTCAAATGTAAATTGGGTTCAAGGATTATATCGGGTTTGAAGCAGAGAGATTAGAGACCTGAAATCATTTAGATTAACATTTTTTCCTTATGGAAAATCCATTTGGAAACTTTATTGAAGATTAACAATAAATCATTTAGATTGACATATTTTCCAATCATTTAGATTCACATTTTTCCAATCATTTTAATACTTATTTGATTTCCCTAATCCATTTTGAAACCACTCACCTGAAGGTTAACAATAAATCATAAGGTTAAGGATAAATCATTTAGATTAACATTTTTTCCATATGGAAAATCCATTTGGAAACTTTATTGAAGATTAACAATAAATCATTTAGATTCACATTTTTTCCAATCATTTTGAAACTTATTTGATTTCCCTAATCCATTTTGAAACCACTGACCTGAAGGTTAACAATAAATCATTTAGATTGACATTTTTTTTCCGTATGGAAAATCACTGACTTGAAGTTTAACAATAAATCATTTTGATTGAGATTTTTTCCTTATGGAAAATCTATTTTGAAACTTATTTGATTTCCCTAACTTATTGTTGAAGGTGTATGGAAAATCTATTTTGAAACTTATTTGATTTCCCTAACTTATTGTTGAAGGTATGGAAAATCTATTTTGAAACTTATTTGATTTCCCTAACTTACTGTTGAAGGTGACGACCCGTTCATTTCCTCATACCTTCTTGTCACATATAATCTATGCTTGAGTTTATATTTCAAATCATTTTACACTTTTCGGTGATATAATCTATGCTTGAGTTTATATTTCAAATCATTTTACACTTTTCGGTGTGGTGTGGGTATTGGCGAGCTCAAAATTTTTACAAAGGATTGTCATGGCATTATTATTATAAAAAATTATTATGTAGTACATCAAAAAAAACTTAACAAAAATTTAACAAGATTTTTAATTATGGAAAATTCTACATAATTATTATCATTACTGTTATAAAAAATCAATATATAGTACATAAAAAACTTAACAAAAACTTAACAAGATT